>OZ026518.1:113145835-113158335 GCA_964019695.1 Loripinus fragilis
CGTGCGAAAATTTCCGGAATTCGAACCCTGAGGTGTCTTTCCGACCCTCCCCCTGCCACAATACCCGGACCCACATACTCCAAAACACTTAAAATAATAAGTACTTATATAGCGCAAGGGAAACATGTTAAAAAAAGGTTCAACCCTTATCTAAAGGGGCCGTAAAAATAAAAAGAAAGAGCGAAATTGCGCAATTTTCGAACTTATCCGACGCACCTTGCGGGATTTGGACCTCGATCTTGAAGCTCGGTAGTGGTTAAAATAAAATTTTATAACCTAGTACATAGACTGATCTTTAATCTGATACCAACATCAACCCCGTAGCTACTCAGAAAAGCCTGCACCAAGCTATTCACTTTCGTGTATAAATAGGTGATAAACTTGCATTTTCGTGCGAAAATTTCCGAAATTCGAACCCTGAGGTCTCTTTCCGACCCTCCCCCTGCCACAATACCCGGACCCACATACTCAAAAACACTTAAAATAATAAGTACTTATATAGTGCAAGCGAATCATGACAATAAAAGGTCCAACCCTTACCAAAAAGGGCTGTAAAAATAAAAAGAAAGGGCGAAATCGCGCATTTTTCGAACTTATCCTACGCACCTTGCGGGATTTGTGCCTCGATCTCGGAGCTCGGTAGTGATTTGAATAAAATTTTATTACATAGTACATAGACTGATCTTTAATCTGATACCAAAATCAACCCTGTAGCTAATAGGAATAGCCTGCACCAAGCTATTGACTTTCGTGTAATAATAGGTGATAAACTTACAATTTGTTGAGAGATTTTTCGAATCTCGAGCCTAAATTATATTCATATCTCTACGGGCTGTAACACGCTGATTAATGTCTGTAAAATTCTGATTCTGGTATCAACATAAAGCTTAGACCCTCTCCTTTGTGCTCATGCTCAATTTATACCCCTGTTTGGCTTCTAGGCTAGGATTTGAGCCTCGTAAAGGGCTATATAAAAGTGCCAAAAATCTCAATTTAGTCCCTGTGTAATCATTCTGGAGGGCCCACAGAGTGCCTGATGGGCCAAATTTTGGCCCTATGCTCTAGATATAGATGTGTTCTAATGTTTTAAAGCATTTTAACGTGTGTGGGACATGGTTATATGCCAAGATAAACCCCGAAACGGCCCCCACGTGATTTGTCGCCGAATTTTTCTCTCAAAAGCGATACAATTATTGTCTAAATACGCACATATCTCTAACGGCTCTAGTGGGCTGATCAATGCCTTTAGAAGTCTTTTTTTGGTATCAGATAAAAGCTCTGTTCCTCTTCTTACTTCTAAAATTCATTTGTAACCAATTATTGGCTCCTAGGTTAACATTCGAGCCCCATAATATGGGTAGGTAAATTTCGTACAATTTGGGTATGGGCCCTTTTTACGGCACCTATGGGCCCCTTTAAAGACCAAAATGGCGTTTATTATTACATGGTTCTCTTAAATAATAATTGAGCTTTAATTTAATACCAAAATTATAATTTTATACACCCATACAACTCTACTATAGGTCTCAGAACATGGGTTAGTGTTAGTGAAAACTTTGTCGACGAATTCCGAAATTCGCGAAACTCGCGAACGTCATTCGTTGTTAATCCCCTTATTAGGACCCTAATAATAAGGTCTGGGTCCTAATTTTTAAATGGTACCCTTACAAAATATATGTTATCATCACTTTAAGCGTTTTAAGGTGTATGACTGCAGATTCAGGGGGCAGGTGGTCGTAAAAAGGGCCCTCGGTAAAAATCCGAAATTCGCGCATTTTGTCCCCTTTGAGTAGTTTATACAGACCCAATTCTTATGTTTAGGACCCCTTTTTTCATTTAAAATACTTAGAAAATATCTCTTTTTAAAAACTGTAAAATCCCACCACTTTACTGTAAAAAAAAGACCCAACCCCTAGCCTATTACTAGACAAAGGGTACTTTTTTGACAGAAAAGGGCCCTTTTTTCATTAATTGTGACCCCTACCTTAAAGGGATTCACATTTTTTTTACTTAGAAATAAACCCTCAATCAAAATACAACAAATAAAGTTAAAAGAATAATTTTGCAATGAATTATCTTGTCAAAAAATCTAACCCTATTCAAAACCCTAGCTGTTTTTTGAAAAAAATGGGCAAAATTGGTACCCAAATTTCGAACGGCTATAGCAGACTGATCAATGTCTGTACAACTCTTATATTGGTATCAGATTAAAGCCAAGACCATTTTCTTACTTCTGAAACTTGATTTTAACCAATAATTAGCTTCTATGTCAAGACTCGAGCCCCACAATACGGGTAGGTAAATTTCGTACAATTTTGGTATGGGCCCTTTTTACGGCACATATGGGCCCCCTAAAATCCCAAAATGGCGTTTATTATTACATGGTTCTCTTTAACAATAATTGAGCTTTTATTTAATACCAAAATTATAATTTTATATACCCATACAAGCCTGCTATAGACCTCAGAACAATGGTTAGGGTTTGTGAAAATTTTGTCGACGAATTTCCGAAATTCGCGAAATTCGCGAAAGTCATTCGTTGTTAATCCCCTTATTAGGACCCTAATAATACGTTTGGGGTGCTAATTTTTAATTGGTCCCCTTAACAAATATATGTTCTTATCACTTTAAGCATTTTAAGACGTATGTCTGCAGATAAAGGGGACAGGTGGTCGTAAAAAGGGCCCTTGGTCGAAAATCCGAAATTCGCGAATTTTGTCCATTTTTAGTAGTTTATACAGACCCATTTCTTATGTTTAGGACCCCTTTTTTCATTTAAAATGCTTACAAAATATCTCTTCTTATAAACCCTAAAATCCCACCACTTTCCTGTAAAAGAAAGACCCAAATCCTAGCCTATCACCATACATAGGGTACATTTTTGACCAAAAAAGGGCCCTTTTTTCATTAATGGTGACCCCATCCCTTAAGGGATTCACAATGTTGTTACTAAGAAATAAAGCCTGCATCAATATTAAACAAATAAAGTTAATATAATAATTTTACAAAGAACTATCTTGTCAAAAAATCTAACCCTAGTCCAAACCCTAGCTGTTTTTTGCAAAAAAGGGTACCCCGGTGGGGTTTCTGGCCCCATTGTAGCCCCTGTGTGCAATGTACAGGCCTATAAATTAGTTCAGTCTCAAGAAGAATGATTGTGCTAAGCAATAGGCCTTTTAAATTGTCTTCAAAGGTTATGTGGTTTGTTATTAAGTTTTTTGAAAATGGAGCTGGGGTTAGAGGTGTGTGGTCAAGTCCAAATTTGGATTTGTTTTCCTTTGACCCCAAATATCTCAGCAACCATTAGTCTTACACACTTCTAAATTACACTAAAAGAAAGCCCTAATCGATTCCAATACGTTTAAACAAGTTTAGATATCATTAGAAGCTTACTTATTGATATATAAAGAAACGTCCAAATTTGGATCAATTTCTGGGGTTAAATAGCCCCAACTAACCCCAACTTTTTGAAAATGCCATAAAATCTGAACTAAAAAAGCTAGAGCCTAGAAACTTTCAGAGGTTGTAGAGGGCGTTAAAATCAACATTTTAAAAAAAAGTTTATAAGTTTATGATGTTTAAAACTTGAGTTATAAAAATTAACTTTTTTTCATGTCAACTTTTGACAAAAGTTCATTTTCTGGGTACACCTGAAAACAAATTTTTTTGTTAAGGTGTTTTTGGCCTAAAAAAAGGGTTGGGGTTAGAGGTATGGCTACTGTGTACTGGCTAAAAACCCTACACACCAGGAAAGCCAAAAGATGAGCTCCCTAGGGCCAAAAATATTGATTTTGGACCCAAATTATCCAAATAAGGACGCCACTTTTTTTCAGGGGGCAATTTTCCCAATTATATGAATGGGGTTAGATACTTTTTTTACACCAACCTGTAGCCCTCCCCAAGGCCTTTTAACACCATTTACTGTTACCTCTAACCCCAACTAAAAAAAAAGTTATGACCGAAGAAACCCGCACATTTTATCCAAATTTGGACACTTGACCACAATTAGGGTTAGGGTTAGGGTTAGGGTTAGGGTTAGGGTTGGGGTTGGGGGTTGGGTTGGGTTGGGGTTGGGTTAGGGTTGGGTTGGGGTTGGGTTGGGTTAGGGTTAGGGTTAGGGTTAGGGTTAGGGTTAGGGTTAGGGTTAGGGTTGGGTTGGGGTTAGGGTTAGGGTTAGGGTTAGGGTTAGGGTTAGGGTTAGGGTTAGGTTAGGGTAGGGTTAGGGTTAGGGTTGTGGTCACCTATATCAAAATTGGACGTTTTGGGCGTAAAATTGGACGTTTTCAAACTGGAACACGTAAAAATGGACGAAAACGCGTAAAATTGGACGTTTTGGCGTAAAATTGGACGTTTAGTCATAAAATCATCTCTGAAGCCTAGTTGCAGCCATTTTAAGGCATTTTGACGCGTCTATAAGGCATGATACGGTTCAAATGAGTGATATTTAACCCTGAACCCTACAAAAACGTCCATTTTTACGCTTTTAAAAAAAACGCTAAAATTGGCTCTAAAAGAGATAATTAGATGCTGTAAACTGTATTTCTTTGAAGCTTTACTACCCTTAGACAATATACAGCTGCTATATTATTAAAAATTGGTCTGGATAAGTCGAAATTTGACCGAAATTCGTAACAACAGGGTTAGGGTTAAATTTGGCATTATTTTTTTGGTCTTTATCAGTATAATTTGTTCTCTGTCTACTATAATCAACTGTATTATTCTGAATCAGGATTATGTGTTTAGCCTATATATATGAGAAGGGAGTGGAATAAAAAATAACATGGCTAAGTCGAAGTTCTACTAAATTAAGTCGAAGTTCTTCTGAAATTAGCTCAAAGCAGGCTTCAAAGTATAAGTTTTGGCTATACGCATTGTGGAATTGTTCTAAGCCTGCTATAGTCGATGATAAATCACTAAACTGTATTTATAGTTTGAGTTCATATATTTGAGAATTTAATTGAATATAACTAGTTTGGAAAAGTCGAAATTTGACATAACAGGGTTTAAACATTTTTTTTTACTTTTAGCAGTATAAGTTTTTCTGAGCGTACAATGAAATACTGAAATGGTTATTTATAGTGAGTTATAATATCATAGAAGGGAATGGTATAAGAAAAATAGTTGGATAAGTCGAAGTTTGACTTAAAATAGATCAAAATAGGGTTAAAACCATTATTTTTAGACTTTAAGCATTATGAGTCGTTCTCTGCCTACTTTAATCAACTATAACATTCTTAAATCAATTATTATATTGAGGTTTTTTATATCAGAAGGGGTAAAATATAAAAGCTCTTGGATAAGTCGAAATTTGACTTAAGTTGGTTAAAAACTGGGTTCAAGTATGATTTGGGTACTTGTTTTCTGCCTACTATAATAAACTATAAAATGGATTTATATATTGAGTCATAATATTTTAGGAGCTGACAGAATCAAACTTAGGTTGGATAAGTCGAAATTGACTCAGATTATTTAAGATCAGGGTTCAGCAGCGCATTATTATTTGGTTTAAAGCAGTATGAGTATTCTCTGCCATCTACAATCAATGAAATACCACTAAAATTGATTTATATATTGAGTGATTAAATATGAGTAGGTGTTAGGATACAAAAAGTTTGGATAAGTCGAAATTCGACTTAATGTAGTTTGAATTATTATTTTTTGCTTTAATCAGTATAAGTTCTTCTCAGTGAACTATTTGCCACTGAAATGGATGTTGATACATGAGTATGGTTAAAAATGGTAATGAAATAAAAAATTTGGTCAACCCCAAACGGTCAATCCCTAAGCAGGAGTGATGCCATGGACGACACGGTGGGGATTTGGCTGTTTTGGGCTTGCATCACTTAGACTTGGGTAATAAATGTATAATTACATTCAAATCTGAGCAGGGAGACCTTTAGTACCCTTCATATAAATGAAGAAACAATTTTGGGGTTAGGGTTGTGAAACGTCCAATTTTACGTTATTATCTCCCTTTGAAAAAATGGGGTTGCTTCCCTTAGTATAAAAAATGATTATTTTTCAATAACTCAAATAATTGTTGTCCGATTTGAATAATTTTTTTTGCATTGTGTTCAGAATAATAAAATCTATCAAATAAATAATCCACCAATGTGCTTATATGGGTGAGAGGGTCCGGGGTTGAGCCTTAAAGTGGGGGTGCTCAGTGTTAGGATTATGGGGTTGATCTGAGGGTTCTCTGCACACTATTTTTGAACCCATACACCCTAATGCGCTTTATTTCAGTAGTACGTATATCTGTTAAGAGAATTAAATAAAAGTAAGGGCCAACCCCTGATCAAAAGGGTCTACACAGCTTAAAAGAAGGGGCCAAAATCAGCCAAAATCTAGAATCATGTGTCGTGATTGGGACGGTTCTACTGACCACTTGCCAGGACCCATACGCCATAGAATGTTTTAAATGATAAGTACTTATATAGTGCAAGCGGAACAGGATAATAAAAGGTCCAACCCTTATCAAAAGGGGCTGTAAAAATAAGAAGAAAGGGCGAAATCATGCAATTTTCGAATTTATCCGACCCCCCTTGCGGGATTTGTATCTCGATCTAAGAGCTCGGTAGTGGTTTGAATAAAATTATATCGCATGGTACATAGTCTGATCTTTAATCTGATACCTATATCAACCCCGTAGCTACTCGGAAAAGCCTGCACCAAGCTATTCACTTTCGTGTATAAATAGGTGATTAACTTACATTTTCGTGCGAGAATTTCCAAAATTCGAACCGCGAGGTGTCTTTCCGACCCTCCCCCTGCCATAATGCTTGAACCCACATATCCCAAAACTCTTTGAATAATAAGTACTTATATAGCGCAAGGGAAACATGTTAATAAAAGGTCCAACCCTTATCAAAAGGGGCTGTTAAAATAAAAATAAAGAGCGAAATCGCGCAATTTTTGAACTTATCCGACCCACCTTGTGAGATTTTTACCTCAACCTAGGAGCTCGGTAGTAGTTTGAATAAAATTTAATCGCATAGTACATAGTCTGATCTTTAATCTGATACCAGAATCAGCCCTGTCGACGCTCAGATTAGCCTGCACCAAGCTATTCACTTTCGCATATAAGTAGGTGATAAACTTGTTTTTTCGTACGAGAATTTCCGAAATACGAACCGCGAGGTGTCTTTCTGACCCTCCCCCTGCCATAATACCCGGACCCACATACTCTTAAACACTTAAAATATTAAGTACTTATACTGCGCAAGCGAAACATGTTAATAACAGGTCCAACCCTTATCAAAAAGGGCTGTTAAAATAAAAAGAAAGGGCAAAATCGCGCATTTTTCGAACTTATCCTACGCACCTTGCGGGATTTGTAACTCGATCTTGAAGCTCGGTAGTATTTTAAATAAAATTTTATCACATAGTACATAGTCTGATCTTTAATCTGATACCAAAATCAATCTAGTAGACACTATGATAAGCCTGCACCAAACTAATCACTTTCGCATATAAAAAGGTGATAAACTTTTTTTTTCGTGCGAGAATTTCCGAAATTCGAACCGCGAGGTGTCTTTCTGACCCTCCCCCTGCCATAATACCCGGACCCACATACTCTAAAACACTTAAAATAATACGTACTTATATTGCGCAAGCGAAACATGTTAATAACAGGTCCAACCCTTATCAAAAAGGGCTGTAAAAATAAAAAGAAAGGGCAAAATCGCGCATTTTTCGAACTTATCCTACGCACCTTGCGGGATTTGTAACTCGATCTTGAAGCTCGGTAGTATTTTAAATAAAATTTTATCACATAGTACATAGTCTGATCTTTAATCTGATCTTAAAATAAACTACGTAGCTATTCGGAATAGCCTGCACCAAGCTATTCACTTTCGTGCAATAATAGGTGATAAACTTACAATTTGTTGCGAGATTTTTCGAATCTCGAACCTAAATATATGCATATCTCTACGGGTTGTAACACGCTGATCAATGTCTATAAAATATTATTTCTGGTATCAACGTAAAGCTTAGACCCTCTCCTTTGTGCTTATGCTCAATTTATACCACTGTTTGGCTTCTAGGCGTGGGTTCGAGCCCCGTAAAAGGCTATATAAAAGTGCCAAAAATCTCGATTTAGTCCCTGTGTAATCATTCTGGAGGGCCCACAGAGTGCCTGATGGGCCAACTTTTGGCCCTGTACTCTAGATGTAGGTATGATCTAACGTTTTAAAGCATTTTAAAGTGTGTGGGTTCTGGTAATATGCCATGATAAACCCAGAAACGACCCCCATGTGATTTGTCGCCGAATTTTTCACTGAAAAACGATAAAAGTATTGTCTAAATACGCACATATCTCTAACGGCTCTAGCGGGCCAACCAATGCCTCAATAATACTGATTTTGGTATCAAATTAAAGCGTAGACCCTCTTCTTACTTCTTAAACTCAATTTCAACCAATATATAGCTCCAAGGTTAAGATTCGAGCCCCAGAATACGGGTAGGTAAATTTCGTACAATTTGGGTATGGGCCCTTTTTACAGCCCCTGTGGGCCCACAAAAGACCTAAATGGCGTTAGTTATTACTTTGTCCCCTAGAACGATTAATGAGCTTTATTTTGATACTAAAATTATAATTTTAAACACCCAGAAAAGACTTCTATATGTCTCAGAACATTGGTTAGGGTTTGTGAAATTTTGTCGTCGAATTTCCGAAATTCGCGAATATCGCGAACGTCATTTGCTGTTTATCGCATTATTAAGACCCTAATTATAAGGTATGGGTCCTAATTTTTAAATGGTTCTCTTCAAAAATATATATTATTATCATTTTAATCATTTTAAGGTGTATAACTGCAGGTTAAGGGGACAGGTGGTCGTAAAAAGGGACCTCGGTCAAAAATCCGAAATTCGCGAATTTTGTCCCTTTTGAGAGATTTATACAGACCCTTTTGTTATGTTAAGGGCCCCTTTTTTTATTTAAAATACTTACAATATATCTCTTCTTATTATTTGTAAAATCCCACCACTTTACTGTAAAAAAAAGACCCAACCCCTAGCCTTTCACCAGACAAGGGTACATTTTTGACCAAAAAAGGGCCCTTTTTTCATAAATTGTGACCCGGACACAAAAGGGATTCACAATTTTTTTACTAAGAAATAAAGCCTCAACCAAAATACAACAAATTAAGTCAAAAGAATAATTTTATAACAAACTATTTCGTCAAAAAATCTAACCCTAGTCAAAACCCTAGCTGTTTTTGGCCAAAAAGGGGCAAAAATGGTTCCCATATTACGAACAGCTAGAACCAACTGATCAACGTCTGTACCACACTTATTTTGGTATCAAATCAAAGCTTAGACACTCTTCTTACTTCATAAACTCAATTTAAACCAATAAATTGCTTCTGGATCCAGAATCGAGCCCCACAATACTGGTAGGTATATTTTGTATAATTTGGGGGTGGGCCCTTTTTACGGCATCTATGGGCCCTTTAAAAGACAAAAATGCCCTAAATTTTTACATGCCCCCCTTACACAATAATTGAGCTTTGATTTGATACCAAAGTTATAATTTTAAACACCCATACAAGCCTGCAATAGGCCTCAGAAAATGGGTTAGGGTTTGTAAAAATTTTGTCGGCGAATTTCCAAAATTCGCGAAAGTCGCGAACGTAGTTCGCTGTTAATCCCCTTATTATGACCCTAATAATAAGTTTGGGGTCCTAATTTTTATATGGTTCCCTTAACAAATATATATTCGTATAACTTAAATCATTTAAAGACGTATGTCTACATAAAAAGGGGACAGGTGGTCGTAAAAAGGGCCCTTGGTCGAAAATCCGAAATTCGCGAATTTCGTCCCTTTTGAGTAGTTTATACAGACCCACATGTTGTGTTTAGGGCCCCTTATTTTCTTTTAAATACTTAAGATATATCCCTTCTTATTATTTGTAAATTCCCACCACTTTCCTGTAAAGGAAAGACCCAAACCCTAGCCTTTCACCAAACAAAGGGTACTTTTTTGCTAAAATAAGGGCCCTTTTTTCCTTAATTGTGACCCCAACCCTTAAGGGATTCACAATGTTTTTACTTAGAAATAAAGCCTGCACCAATCACAAACAGATTAAGTCAAAATAATAATTTTACAACGATCTATCTTGTCAAAAAATCTAGCCCTAGTCTAAACCCTAGCTGTTTTTTGCAAAAAAGGGTACCCCGGTGGGGTTTCTGGCCCCATTGTAGCCCCTGTGCGCAATGTACAGGCCTAAAAATTAGTTCAGTCTCTAGAGGAATAATTGTGCTAAATTATAGGCCGTTTAAATTGTCTTAAAAGGTTATGTGGTT
Source organism: Loripinus fragilis (assembly GCA_964019695.1). Lineage (NCBI taxonomy): Eukaryota > Metazoa > Mollusca > Bivalvia > Lucinida > Lucinidae > Loripinus > Loripinus fragilis. The sequence continues at coordinate 113,156,147 of OZ026518.1, forward strand.
TGTTATTAAATTCTTTAAATCTAAAACTAGGGTTAGCACTGTGTGGTCAAGTCCAAATTTACGCCCTATTTCCTTTAACCCCTAATATCTTGGTAACCATTGCACCTACACCCTTGTAACTTACACCAAAATGAAGCCCTAATCATTTCCAATACGCTAAAATAAGTTTGGATATTACCAGAAACAATATATTGATGAAAGACGAAAAAAACCGAAACGTCCATTTTTACGCCCGATTCTGGGGTTAGTTAACCCCAACTTTTGAAAAATTGCAATAAAATCTGAACCGCTTAAGCTAGAGACTAGAAACTTTCACAGGATGTAGAGGGCCACAAAACCAACTTTTTAAAACAAAGTTTACAATTTTATGATGTCTAAAACTTGAGTTTCAGAAATTAACAAAATTTCAAGTCAAGTTTTGAGAAAAGTTCATTTTATGGGGTAACCCTAAATATGAATTTTTTTATTAAGGTGTTTTAAGGCCAAAAAAAGGTCTGGGGTTAGAGGTATGGCTACTGTGTATGGGCTAAAAACCCTACACACCAGGAAAGCCAAAAGATGAGCTCCCTAGGGCAGATAAATAGTGTTTTATGAGCCAAAATGCGTAAAAATGGACGCCCCTTTATTCGAGGGGCGATAACCCCCATTAGATGACTGGGGTTAGGTACTTTCTTTATACCAGCGTGTAGCCCTCCCCCAGGGCTACATTTCACCCATTTACACTTTGCCCCTAGCTCCAATAGTTAAAAAGTTATGACCCAAAGTGACCACACTAAATGCGTAAAAATGGACTTCTGACTACAATTAGGGTTAGGGTTAGGGTTAGGGTTAGGGTTAGGGTTAGGGTTAGGGTTAGGGTTAGGGTTAGGGTTAGGGTTAGGGTTAGGGTTAGGGTTAGGGTTAGGGTTAGGGTTAGGGTTAGGGTTAGGGTTAGGGTTAGGGTTAGGGTTAGGGTTAGGGTTAGGGTTAGGGTTAGGGTTAGGGTTAGGGAATCAGTATTTTTGCCCGAGTACAAGTAGTCGGAAGGATATGTGTATGTAATTGGGTTGGGGTTAAGTAAGGGTTAGCCACTTCACTGACCCTGGCGTAGGAAAGTGTTACTATTTTCAGTAAGTGTTACCGAACTTCTTTTTTCAAGGGAGACAACTTAACATTCTCAAGGGAGACAATAAGCATGATCAATATACGTATTATGGACGTTACATGATGTTATTACAAGAGATAGAAAATGCTACAATTTTGTTAGTGCTAGGGTGTTAGGTTAGGGTTAGGGGTTAGGGTTAGGGTTAGGGTTAGGGTTAGGGTTAGGGTTAGGGTTAGGGTTAGGGTTAGGGTTAGGGTTAGGGTTAGGGTTAGGGTTAGGGTTAGGGTTAGGGTTAGGGTTAGGGTTAGGGTTAGGGTTAGGGTGAGGGTTAGGGAATCAGTATTTTTGCCCGAGTACAAGTAGTCGGAAGGATATGTGTATGTAATTGGGTTGGGGTTAAGTAAGGGTTAGCCACTTCACTGACCCTGGCGTAGGAAAGTGTTACTATTTTCAGTAAGTGTTACCGAACTTCTTTTTTCAAGGGAGACAACTTAACATTCTCAAGGGAGACAATAAGCATGATCAATATACGTATTATGGACGTTACATGATGTTATTACAAGAGATAGAAAATGCTACAATTTTGTTAGTGCTAGGGTGTTAGGTTAGGTTAGGTGTTAGGGGTTAGGTTAGGGGTTAGTTAGGGTTAGGTTAGGTGTGAGGGTTAGGGTTAGGGTTAGTTTAGAGTTTAACTTAAACCCCCACCCTAGTGGAAGCATGCAAACATACAATTGTAAATAGTTGGGAGAGGGTTAGGGTTAGAGCGTTTATTTTGTGTTCTGTAGTAAGTTATTTTTTACCAAGACTTTGAAAATCACAACCCCAACCCTGACCCTCATTGGTCATATGGAGAGCAATTTTAGGGTCAATGGAAAATATCTTAGTAAGTAAAAACTTGCAATATTGCATGTAATGGTAAGAGCTGTTAGGTGTTGTAGGTTGGTGTTAGGGGTTAGTGTTAGGTTAGGGGTTCGTTAGTGGGTTGTGTTAGGTTAGGTTAGTGTTAGGGTTGGTGTTAGGGTTAGGGGTTGGTGTTAGGGTTAGGTTAGTGTTAGGTTAGTGTTATAGGGTTAGGGTTAGGTTGGGTTAGGTGTTAGGTTAGTGT
>OZ026518.1:113160835-113163539 GCA_964019695.1 Loripinus fragilis
TTAGGGTTAGGGTTAGGGTTAGGGTTAGGGTTAGGGTTAGGGTTAGGGTTAGGGTTAGGGTTAGGGTTAGGGTTAGGGTTGGGTTAGGGTTAGGGTTAGGGTTAGGGTTAGGGTTAGGGTTAGGGTTAGGGTTAGGGTTAGGGTTAGGGTTAGGGTTAGGGTTAGGGTTAGGGTTAGGGTTAGGGTTAGGGTTAGGGTTAGGGTTAGGGTTAGGGTTAGGGTTAGGGTTAGGGTTAGGGTTAGGGTTAGGGTTAGGGTTAGGGTTAGGGTTAGGGTTAGGGTTAGGGTTAGGGTTAGGGTTAGGGTTAGGGTTAGGGTTAGGGTTAGGGTTAGGGTTAGGGTTAGGGTTAGGGTTAGGGTTAGGGTTAGGGTTAGGGTTAGGGTTAGGGTTAGGGTTAGGGTTAGGGTTAGGGTTAGGGTTAGGGTTAGGGTAGGGTTAGGGTTAGGGTTAGGGTTAGGGTTAGGGTTAGGGTTAGGGTTAGGGTTAGGGAGGGTTAGGGTTAGGGTTAGGGTTAGGGTTAGGGTTAGGTTAGGGTTAGGGTTAGGGTTAGGGTTAGGGTTAGGGTTAGGGTTAGGGTTAGGGTTAGGGTTAGGGTTAGGGTTAGGGTTAGGGTTAGGGTTAGGGTTAGGGTTAGGGTTAGGGTTAGGGTTAGGGTTAGGGTTAGGGTTAGGGTTAGGGTTAGGGTTAGGGTTAGGGTTAGGGTTAGGGTTAGGGTTAGGGTTAGGGGTTAGGGTTAGGGTTAGGGTTAGGGTTAGGGTTAGGGTTAGGGTTAGGGTTAGGGTTAGGGTTAGGGTTAGGGTTAGGGTTAGGGTTAGGGTTAGGGTTAGGGTTAGGGTTAGGGTTAGGGTTAGGGTTAGGGTTAGGGTTAGGGTTAGGGTTAGGGTTAGGGTTAGGGTTAGGGTTAGGGTTAGGGTTAGGGTTAGGGTTAGGGTTAGGGTTAGGGTTAGGGTTAGGGTTAGGGTTAGGGTTAGGGTTAGGGTTAGGGTTAGGGTTAGGGTTAGGGTTAGGGTTAGGGTTAGGGTTAGGGTTAGGGTTAGGGTTAGGGTTAGGGTTAGGGTTAGGGTTAGGGTTAGGGTTAGGGTTAGGGTTAGGGTTATTATTATGTTAGGGTTAGGGTTAGGGTTAGGGTTAGGGTTAGGGTTAGGGTTAGGGTTAGGGTTAGGGTTAGGGTTAGGGTTAGGGTTAGGGTTAGGGTTAGGGTTAGGGTTAGGGTTAGGGTTAGGGTTAGGGTTAGGGTTAGGGTTAGGGTTAGGGTTAGGGTTAGGGTTAGGGTTAGGGTTAGGGTTAGGGTTAGGGTTAGGGTTAGGGTTAGGGTTAGGGTTAGGGTTAGGGTTAGGGTTAGGGTTAGGGTTAGGGTTAGGGTTAGGGTTAGGGTTAGGGTTAGGGTTAGGGTTAGGGTTAGGGTTAGGGTTAGGGTTAGGGTTAGGGTTAGGGTTAGGGTTAGGGTTAGGGTTAGGGTTAGGGTTAGGGTTAGGGTTAGGGTTAGGGTTAGGGTTAGGGTTGGGTTAGGGTTAGGGTTAGGGTTAGGGTTAGGGTTAGGGTTAGGGTTAGGGTTAGGGTTAGGGTTAGGGTTAGGGTTAGGGTTAGGGTTAGGGTTAGGGTTAGGGTTAGGGTTAGGGTTAGGGTTAGGGTTAGGGTTAGGGTTAGGGTTAGGGTTAGGGTTAGGGTTAGGGTTAGGGTTAGGGTTAGGGTTAGGGTTAGGGTTAGGGTTAGGGTTAGGGTTAGGGTTAGGGTTAGGGTTAGGGTTAGGGTTAGGGTTAGGGTTAGGGTTAGGGTTAGGGTTAGGGTTAGGGTTAGGGTTAGGGTTAGGGTTAGGGTTAGGGTTAGGGTTAGGGTTAGGGTTAGGGTTAGGGTTAGGGTTAGGGTTAGGGTTAGGGTTAGGGTTAGGGTTAGGGTTAGGGTTAGGGTTAGGGTTAGGGTTAGGGTTAGGGTTAGGGTTAGGGTTAGGGTTAGGGTTAGGGTTAGGGTTAGGGTTAGGGTTAGGGTTAGGGTTAGGGTTAGGGTTAGGGTTAGGGTTAGGGTTAGGGTTAGGGTTAGGGTTAGGGTTAGGGTTAGGGTTAGGGTTAGGGTTAGGGTTAGGGTTAGGGTTAGGGTTAGGGTTTAGGGTTAGGGTTAGGGTTAGGGTTGGGTTAGGGGTTAGGGTTAGGGTTAGGGTTAGGGTTAGGGTTAGGGTTAGGGTTAGGGTTAGGGTTAGGGTTAGGGTTAGGGTTAGGGTTAGGGTTAGGGTTAGGGTTAGGGTTAGGGTTAGGGTTAGGGTTAGGGTTAGGGTTAGGGTTAGGGTTAGGGTTAGGGTTAGGGTTAGGGTTAGGGTTAGGGTTAGGGTTAGGGTTAGGGTTAGGGTTAGGGTTAGGGTTAGGGTTAGGGTTAGGGTTAGGGTTAGGGTTAGGGTTAGGGTTAGGGTTAGGGTTAGGGTTAGGGTTAGGGTTAGGGTTAGGGTTAGGGTTAGGGTTAGGGTTAGGGTTAGGGTTAGGGTTAGGGTTAGGGTTAGGTTAGGGTTAGGGTTAGGGTTAGGGTTAGGGTTAGGGGTTAGGGTTAGGGTTAGGGTTAGGGTTAGGGTTAGGGTTAGGGTTAGGGGTTAGGGTTAGGGTTAGGGTTAGGGTTAGGGTTAGGGTTAGGGTTAGGGTTAGGGTTAGGGTTAGGGTTAGGGTTAGGGTTAGGGTTAGGGTTAGGGTTAGGGTTAGGGTTAGGGTTAGGGTTAGGGTT
>OZ026519.1:0-208000 GCA_964019695.1 Loripinus fragilis
CATTCAATACACAGTTTTTTTATTAAGGGTAAGTAATACTAACATTTATCATATGATGCCATATCTGGGCGTGATATATATGGATAAACCACACACATTTTACAAATTTAGTATGGTAATGACTCTATAAAATTGAGTACATTAACGCAAAAAAATCTAAGTTTTTCACGTCTAAAATGTGATTTCAAAGTAATTTAATGTCATATGATAAATAGAACCTAAAGTTTGTGCCCCTGTATTATTCAATTTATTAAACTCGTTGCTAAAAAGATATAAAATGCTTTAATAAATTCAATAATATACTCAAACAAAAAAGAAACGTCCGATTTTCATGGTACCGTATCTTTTGATCCAGTTATGATGTTGCAACAAAAATAAAAACAAATTTTTTATCAATCGTCCGACAGACAAAAAATGGTAATTATTGGCTATTATCTTCTTATCTTGAAGGGTAATTAAACCTAATGTGCACACAGCTTTTTCCATTATCACCAGGAAGTTAATCATTAAAACATGACATGTTTTACGTTAAATGGCAACCAGAAGCGTCAGACGATAAAAAAAACATCTAAAAATCCCAAATATAGGAAGTGAGTATGATCAGGAAATACCAAGTCTGCTAATTGAACGAGCGGAATTGCAGTTCCAAATCTTTCATTTATGAAATTAACTAAAATTACCTCCCTTTGAATTGAACAAATAACAATTTACGAACTCTCCTTAATTTAAGAAATTTCCTTAACCTAACATCATTTTGAGACCGTTTAAGTTTATTTTGTTGTGTTTGTTTATGAAAACAATTACACAATAGAGAAAAACAAAAACTATGGCTGATGTCGGACATCAAAGATTCACTAAATCCCCACCCCTTACTGCAAAATAATCAGATTCCATTATCAAATGTTTTGATGCTGATTAGTCTTAATTAATGTTAAATGCTTGTGATTGAGGGAAACATCAAATTTGTTCGATTCTGTTGATTATCAAAATGCTGGGCCAATAATTAATTTTCTGAGTGTTTTCACACATGCTTGTGATCAATGTTTTGCGACGTCAGAGTATGTTCCAGACTAATGGCTATGGCCATAAAAGCAATGCATACAACTAGCCAGCTTATCTTACTAGAGAGTTTGCTCAGTGATGTTTAAATTTGCTTGAAAGATTCAGAATTATGACGGACACACAAGCTATTGATGTTGTGACTTTTGATTTTAAGGGTACTCCTGTTCGCTGCTTTGTCAGTAGCTCTACTGATTATCTAATGAATTACTCTTAGGTGCAAATCGTTTCTAAATGATCAAAGTTTGTAAGGTGAAAATTTGAATGAAGTGCGTTCATACGCTTGGAACTGGCAGACTTAAACATCAAGCGGACATAACTTTATTGTTTGAGTATATATGAGCATTCATGTAACATCCTGTATTTATTCATCCACAAAAATTATTACATAAATATAAAAATACATGAACTATACAAATAGCTACAGGTAGGGTCAAATTAAAGCTCAAGTGGTCTGGCACAGTCTTAATATATATAAACATTTCTTTCAATTCTATGGCACACAAATCTTTATAAAACTGCTAACATTTCTGTCTATCTGTATCTGTTTAAACCTGTTTGTGTCCAACACACCAAAAAGGGAGCAGTTATATGCGTAGATCCAGATTAGATATTGTAAAACTCTTATCAGTATCTGCACTGTCTGGTTTCACTAAGATCATTTTAAATTTTTGTGGCATGTGCATAAAGGTGCAGACTAACCTGCGCATCACAGTAGTCTGATCAATGCCTTTGTTATTCACTCTCTCGGAGATTTTAATAGCTGCACATCAAAGTAGTCTGATCAGCCCCTTTGTCATTCACTCTAGGACAGCATTAAAGTAGTCTGATCAGCGCCTTTGTTATTCACTCTCTCGGAGAACATAATAGCTGCGCATCAAAGTGGTCTGGTCAGCGCCTTTGTTATTCACTCTCTCGGAGAACATAATAGCTGCTCATCAAAGTAGTCTGATCAGCGCCTTTGTTAATCACTCTCGTAGAGCATCAAAGTAGTAGCGCCTTTGTTATTCACGCTCTCGGAGAGCATCAAAGTAGTCTGATCAGCCCCGTTGTCATTCACTCTCGGAGAGCATTAAAGTAGTCCGATCAGCGCCTTTGTTATTCACTCTCGTAGAGATCAAAGTAGTCTGATCAGCACCTTTGTTATTCACTCTCTCAGCGAACATAATAGCTACCCATCAAAGTAGTCGGATCAGCGTCTTTGTTATTCACTCTCGGAGAGCATCAAAGTAGTCTGATCAGCGCCTTTGTTATTCACTCTCAGAGAGCATCAAAGTAGTCAGATCAAAGTCTTTGTTATTCACTCTCGGAGAGCATCAAAGTAGTCTGATCAGCGCCTTTGTTATTCACTCTCTCGGAGAACATCAAAGTAGTCTGATCAGTGCCTTTGTTATTCACTTTCTCCGAAGCTAGTTGACAAACGAAATTCAATTTGGTGGAATGTGACTCAGCATCAACATCACAAGCAAATCAATTCACAACCATGCCTTCAAAAATGTTTGGCACAACCCAGACCACAGATTAATTTGGGGCTCTCATTTAGTTAAAATATAAAAAAAAACAGTCAAAATAATTTTTTTACCCTTTTCATTCTAGATACCATTAAACAGATACTTTGGCAAACAGTGAAGATCCAAGAAATGCCACATAAGGCGATATTTCATCAGGATCTGCATTACTTGCTAAGATAAAAACAATCTTCAGGGACAGCAATACATCATTTTATTGAAATTTTGACCACAACCCCTTAAATTACAAAATGGACATAACCATACTTATTTTATCAATAAATGGGATGAACATCATTTGTAGTTACTAGCAGGTGCTTTTATTCCTTTTTGTTTCGTCAAACATGAAAAATCACTACTATCTGAAGCTCTGTGACAGTTACAAAAAGTTGACAACAACAAAGCCTAGTGTTAACCAATTCTGACCTCCAGGTTATACAATTTTTTTCATGCTCAACTCAACAAAGAATGAAACCTTATCATTTTAACATTTATTAGCATGATAAATACAACATCTGAGTCAGCATTTTGTTTTTATGAGCAGATGAAATTTCATGCTCAGTTGAATTGAGCATGAAAAAAGCTTTATAACCTTGAAGGCTGGCCGGTGTTGACTTAAAGTAAGAAAGACAGCAAGGAGCAGGAATCGATACAATCAAGCACCACACCTGACCCAAGATACCAAATGGGAAAGTAATAAAATCACAATAAACATCAAAAACAAGAGCTATGAGGTCAGCTCTTTCCCATTAAACTCTACATCCAGTAAGAATACAGCCATTAATCATTATCCTTCTTCCATTGCATGTACTAAAAGATCTGTCTCTGTAAGAAAAATCTTTTCACTGTAAGGTGACTATTATAAGTGAATGGAATGTCTTGAATAAATACATAGAGAATAGTTACTCCTATGAGAACCTTACATATCATACTTAATCAAAAATCATAAAAAGATAAGTATTTTTATATTCCTTAATGTTCCACATTAGTTGATGACAGTGAAGGTTTGGCAATGTTTTCGAAATACACTGCAAAATTAACTGCACAAAACAACATCAGCTAATTGTACAAATTGGTTTCTTCAACATACAACAGTACAAATTTACAACATAAGAAACTAGTACAAATCAGTTGTCTTCAGCACTATGATAGTACAATATCAATCCAATAATCTGGACTTGGTTGTATCAACCTTTAATTTCATATCAATTTACCCTTTGTAGTCTAAAAAACCCTGAACAGGTTCTTTGTAAACAGTGAAGACCCAGATCAAATGCGGCAGGATGCAGCATTTGATCTGGGTCTTCACTGTTTGCTACCACAAAATCGATCTTCAGAGAAAGAAGAACAATATTTTTGGGAATTATAACCTTTGACACATCAATATATACAATGGACCATCCTTAACTGTACCAATCTTTATAAGTGCATTGGTCCACAAAGAGTTCACTTGCCACAAAGCATCAAATGTAATCATTCCATTGCCATTTGGACAATTACAGTGTACTGTGGGGTAAACATCAAATTAAATATCAATACAACTTGGTAAAGGACAGATAAAAATCTCAAAATCAAATCAAATGTCAAATGCGAAAGCTACTAGGATCTATTTCAGTTTTTTCAGTCTTCTATCTTCAAAAATCACATCATACGATAACTGTACAAAACAATATCAACAACCTGTACAGAATCCAAACTGACAGTACAAACTTTAAAACACCAAATGTAAAACGCTATGTTGCAAACAGGTCCTTAGATGATAAGGGTATTCAAACTAATAGTTTTCTCATCACTCAGTGAAATCATATGCTGTTGGTACTCATTGGAAGCATCTCATGATACGCTTCAAATAAGCTCCTCAATGAATGTTTTACTAGATAAATAAGTAAAATAAATTGCCATTTTTTTCTATTTCCTTGCCAGTGGCGACTTATCTGCTGATCACCTTTGCAAACAGTTTGGACCCAGATCAGGACCGACAGAATGTCGGTCCTGATCTGGATCTAAACAGTTTGACACTCTGATAGTGTTCTTGGAAGAATTTTTTCAAAAAGTTAACTGTGTAAAAAGTCAGCCGACAACAAAAAATCATGAGAAATTAGCCAGCATGCTAAGAATTAATAGATAGTCATGTTATCTAAGGCTATATGCAAATCAACTAAAATGTAGAGGACTATCTCTGCTAGCATCTGGAGCAGGGCTTCGTCTTTTCTTCTGCCTTGGGGCATCCCCGTTTGTTTCCAAGGACCCTGTAGATCCAACTGGGCTCGGTATGTCTCGATGGATAAAGTCTACATAGCTGGGTAGATATGTCTGAACCAATGTTTCAAAGAATGCTTCAATATTTTTCCCAACGCCATAGATTTCTGATGCCGCCTGAAACCAATAATAATCCAAAAATAATCCAATTGAGTCAAACCATGTGCTACTATCTACAACATTACAGTCTACTATACGGAAATGTCATTCTTCTGTGTTTGTCCAAACAGTGAATTAGGCAGTGGACCGGCATGATTGACCAATTTAGGGGAGATCAGCTGCGGAAATTTATCTGGATAATCCAGGGACCAAGGAAAGGTCAGCTATTATGTAGCAGGTTATGTAACTATGCTATTAAACAGATTTAACTAGCACTGTTGCTGAAGCAAACTAGCAGAACAAGGTGGATCAGGAGATGTCCTTTAAAGATATTTCTTATCAACAGTGTGTGCAGCTAGACAGTTAATTGGAAGGGGGCCCACTGATGTGGATAATGCCCCTGCTTCTGCATGTTAATCAAAAATCTGATTATGATATGATGATACGAACAGCTCTGGCAGCCATTTCGTTCCGCAGAGCGGGTCCATAAATTTTGTACAATTTTGGTAGAGGGCATTATGAGGAACATTTCTGTGAAATTATTTTGAATTTGGACTAGTGGTCATGGAAATGTTGCTTAAAATATTCATATCTAGAGCTCTGGCAGCCATTTTGTTCGCTGAGCTGAACCATTTGTGAAAATATGGTGGAGGGCATTACATGACCATGCTATATCAAAATCTGTGTTATAAGGGGCGTGTTATAAAGGATTTGCACTGTATGTGTACTTACATTATTATAGGTGAAGCAGTTTTTGAAAACTAGTTTGATATCAGTCAAGAAGCTCTCTATGGTGTTGTAGTGGTTGAAATGGCCGCGGCGTAGCTTCAATTTGATAGAACCAAAGTCCATAGGGTTGGTAATTATCTTATAGTAGTTTGGTACCTGCAGAGAGAAGTAATCTATATAAAGCACAGAAGTCCATAGGGTTGGTAATTATCTTGTAGTAGTTTGGTACCTGCAGAAAAAAACAATCTATATAAAGCACGGAAGAGACTGTGTTATTATGAATCATTTTTTCTTATTTCTCACCCAAACTCAAAAGAACTGTCTTTTTGAGCACCAACAGTAAATGTGAAAACTGATGGATAAGAAAAAATTCAATATTTTAATCTATTCTCTATCTCGACCTATGTACTAGACTACCTTTATTGTGAGGATCAAGATTACTATTGCTATTACACAGAATTTTGGATGAAGTTTTCACATGGTTAAAAATCTTACCCTGGTTATGTTTGAATGATGTGCTTTCTGTTTGATTACACATTGGTTCATTTTCATTTTTTACTTTGGCAGTACAGATATTGATGCTCATGAAATAGTATAGCTTTTAAGTTTGAAACGCTACAGGGAGTTGTATTCATTTTCAGTTTTTACAATGGCAGTACAGATATTTATGCCCATGAAAAAGTATAGCTTTAAGTTTGAAACGCTACAAGGAGTTGTATTTAAAGGCTAAACATTAACTACTCTGAATGGATTTGGATGTACCATCATACCTGTTTACTGACTGGTTCATGAAAGCATGTACTTGTCTCCAGACAGAATAGCTCCAGAAGAATTCGCTCACACACCTGAAAATGAAACACTCATGGGTGACATTTCTAAAATCCTGAACTATTTAAATCTTAAAATTTGCAAAATATTAACAATTAACTACTCTTTGCCTTCTATTTCTTTTCTTACAAAGAAATGTGACAAACCAGATTCTTTCTCTCTTTTTTCACAATAAAATATTTAGGGTCTGGCAAAACATTAGGTTGGATCCGGAAACCTGAAACATACAATATCTTTTTTGGCCTAAAGGGAAAATGAATCAGAGGTCATTATAATCTGCTTAATTGAGTATTTTGAGGAATCTGTCAAGTGATACAATGTTTTTTGTTTGTTTTGATGGTTTACGTCCCAGTCGAATATTTTTCAGTCATGCCATGATGATTTCCTGGGTTGAACCAGTTCTAAGCAGTGGCTAAAGTGTCTTGCTCAAAAACACAACACATTGACTACTCTGGCACTGAGTCTCGAACTAACAACTCTTTGATCCCCAATCTAATGCTCTACCAACTGAGTTACTGCCCACTGCTTGCTATTTCTTAGATCAGAGGTTGGGAGAAAAAATCTCAAGACCTGTCCTCCTACCCTTGACCTCTCTTAACTCTTTGCATGCTGGGTAATTGTTCATGCCTTTGTTGTCGACCGCTGACTTTTTTCAAAATTAACTTTTCCAAAAATTCTTTCAGGAACACTATCAGAGTGTCAAACGTTTTAGATCAAGATCAGGACCGACATTCTGTGGGTCCAGATCTGGGTCCAATCTGTTTTCAAAAGTTATCATGATCAGCAGACAACAAAAGTCGCAGCTAGCAAGGAATGAGTTCGTATCCATACATTCATGTCCTATTATCAATCAGACTCACTACCACTGCAACAAGCCGCTAGCAAGGATTGAAAGTGTTCAAGTCCGACTATCAACCTGCCCAGAACATTTTTAACTAACCTTTAATTCTTTGTCTGTGAGACCACTAGGGGCCTTCCTCTTACCAGCACCGGTCATCTCAAACTCTTTAACAACAGGAGTTTCAATTACCACATCATCTTCTGGGGTACATAGAGTACATGTCCACTGCACACTGAAATCAACCAGAAGTCATCAACTCATCATTTAACACTAATACATAGATTAGAGACAGACAGTACAACTGCATTACTGTGATTCATTACAGCACACAAACATATATATCTCTATATAAAAGTAAAGTTCTATGAAGAAGCAAAACTCCAAGTAACTTGCAGATACAGGTTTAGATAAGCAAAATTTTAGAGCGTAAAATAGTAAATATTTTCTTAACCATCAGTTTTAACATATGTTTTGGGTGCTCAAAAGAACCGTCTCATTGAGACGGTTCTTTTGAGGACCCAAACACATGTTTTGGTTGAGAAATAAGAAAATAAATTTTTTTGATACACACTCTTAACTAAAGGCCTGTTTACTGATGATAACACTGACAAATCACATATTTAACACTTTGAATGCTGAATAATTTTTCATGCTTTTATTGTCATCTGCTAATTTTTATTTTTTTATTTTAACTTTTTCAAAAAATTCTTTCAGAAACACTATAAGAGTGTCAAACTGTTTGGTTTCAGATCAGGACTGCCAGCAAGGAAAGTTAAAGGTGAGTTTGATTGCATATTAAAAATATCGCAGATCTATAGTGGTCCTAATTCATTTATGGGTTATAGTACCTATGTATAATAACTAAGGTAAAACCTCAAAAATAGACAAAACAAAGATCTTGATGACAAATGGTAGCTTAAGTAAGAAATAGATCAGGTCTAGCAGTGAATTGTTGTGTAATAATTCACTGTTTGAAGGTCAGTTGTAAAGAAGATCAAATCACGAGCATGCAGCGTGAGTGATTTATCTTTGTACAACTGACCAACATTGAATTATTACTCAACAATTCATGCACTAGAGCTGATATATTTCAATTCTAACACACAATAAGCGAAGAAAACACATTTGAAGTCTTCAGCTTCTTCCAACTTTTCAACATGGAACTGGAGAACTCCTGCCAATACTTAGACTATGTCACATTCGTTTACGTGTATTTGTAACGTCTTTCAAGCGTTAAAACGATGTTACACCGTCTAACGCCATGAATGACGTCATTTTCCAGTAACAAATTATGTCAGCTAGCACATACTTTCCTTGCGCTTTCACAACTGAATTATTGTTTGATATATCACACTTTTTTAGCATTGACTCAGTAGATAAGGTGTGTTAGAATGAAGGTCGGAAGTATTGCAGAATCTGCAATTCTTTTGACCTGCATCAAGCGATAATTGGTTTTGAAAACCAATTTTTGGTCTTTCTGAGAGTGGCCATTTTACACAGGTTTTACTGTAGTTACTCAACAAACAAGAGGACAGTGTTATTCTCCTCACTTACTGACTGAAATACAATATGATTATGTCCCTCTAACCCTAAACAAAATCGTTGTACTGTTAGATACTTTAGAATGTAGTATTTCTCTTGTTCTAAATCTATATCTACCAATGAAATCTTATTAGGTTGCTGAAAACAAGGGATTTAAGGGTAGATAATCAATCAATCTGATATTTGGATATCATCAATCTCTCAACAACCACTAACCCATATTTTAACATAAGTAGTACAGTGCAGTCTCTTTAGCGCTATATTTGCGGTCCATAGGAATGGACCATGTTATAAGTGAATTGTGTTATAAAGGGACAATTTTACAAACAGAGTAATAATCCCTTTGCTAATTTCCATGGATAAAAATATTTGGGAGCCACAACATGACTGGGTCACATCCAAATCTGTGTTATAATGAGGTGTTTTATGAAGGGACTGCACTGTAGTCATTATGGCAATAGCAGCAGATGTAGAAGTAGCAGAAATAGAGTAGTAATTAAAATAACACCCAAAGCATAATAATAAGTATCTTTCTCCAGCACCAAGACAATTTGTTGCAGCTGTTCAACACTATTCACATATCATTGTTTAGATGTGGTTGCACAGACTGGCCAGTCTTAGTCACATAGTACAGTGTTTAGATCATTAGTTTGTTAAATAACATGAGCTGACTTCATGGACCCTGTTTATATGAGTGTGCACCCGTGTGAGTGTACAATGCAGTCCCTTTATTGTCATAGGGCCAGTTAAGCAAATATAATTTGCATATTGTGATCATTTTCTTATCCGTCAATTTAAAACATGTGTTTTGGGTGCTCAAAAGAACTGTCTCATTGAGACGCTATTGTTGAGTACCCACAACATATGTTTTGGTTGAGAAATAAGAAAAATAATTTTCAGGTACGCACTCTTATCTGGAGGCCAGTATTGTGCTATTTTTGGGGTCTATAGGAATGGACTGTGTTATAGGTGAATTGTGTTATAGAGAGACACAGACAATTTTACAAAGGAATTATAGGAAAATGACCATTTATGGTCATTTTTCTATTATTCCTTTGTAAATTTCAATGGTAAAATATTTGGGAGCCACAACATATCATGTCTGCTTTAAATCCAAATTCATTTAATAACAAGGTCTGTTATAAAGAGGCTGCTCTCAATGTTATCCATCTGATCAAAATCTGTTGAAAGAAGGAAACGTTAATATAAAAACATGGATGCATGTAAACATCATTTTGAACAAATCATGATCTGCATGAAATAACAATTCTGTTATATACAAAACATTAAATAATTTTAGAATTATCATTTTTCTGCTATTATATACTAGACAAAAGTTCTAACCAGCCACATGTGTTTTTACTGATTTTCTGAAACACTATTAGCACTATATTAATTTCATTTGTATTCCCAAATAGGCCAGCCTATCAGTAAACGATACCCGAAAACAGCTTAGCAAAATTCATTCAATTGTATCCGCGAGGCTTAGCCGAATACACATACCCTCAATTTCAAAATTCACAAGAATTTGCATTGGATGGTGGGGTAATCTTTGACATTTTGACTGATAGCAACGAGTCTCATGGAGATGGAGTGTTCATTTCAGCAATTAAGAGCTCAATATGAGTTTAGCTTTTGAAATAGAATGTTTTGCCGGTGAAAGGTTATTTCAAAAAGTCATGACTCACAAATTGTGCGAAAATTGAGAATTTTGAAAACAGGGGTATCACTACTCAAATTGGCATCCTGTGATTACTGTTGAACATTTTGTCAATATCTTTACTGTCTAGGGTGCATGACACGTCTGGCTGTTTCAAGATGTGAAAGAGTAGTAATGTCACTTTATGTTTTGAAGAAAATTAATAAAATGCAGGTGGCCTGTTAGAAGTTTTGGCTAGTATATATTCAGAATAATGAAATGTCAAACTTATTCAGATTTTTTTTTTCATTTAACCCATTGTCGACTGCATGGTGTATAGTGGATAAGTCACTCACCTTGTACCCAGGGGTTACGAGTTCGTTCCCCTGCTCCATCAGTCTGTCGAGTGAGACTTTAAGCTGTGGCCCTGTCTCTGGGACATTTTAAAACCAGAACCACTGCCGATTGAGCCTTCGGGTGCTCCCGACATAAAAAACCCTCACAAAAACCAAAAGCCCTCCCAGTCCAGTACTGGTTACTGCCAAGGAACAGCCAGAAAAAGTTTTTTTGCAGGCTACGAACCAGTAAAAAGGTACACTGGCAGTAAAAAGCCAGATGAATGCTGTAGATAATATTTCATCATGATCTGACAGTTAGATGAAACAAAAACACCAACAGATCTGATGCAGGGATGAGTTACTGCCGTGTAGTGATGCAGGGATGAGTTACTGCTGTGTAGTGGATACATCACTCGACTTGTAAACCAGAGGTTGCATGCTTGATCCCCAGCTTCTCCATTCTGTGGGATAAGTCTTTAAGCTGCGTCTTGGTCTCCATATGACCTTAGCTGTTGGTGGGATGTTAAAACACAAACACACACAGATGGAGGAAAACAATACTTGCATCAGCCTGGGCATCTAAACACTAAGGTCTTACCCAGTATGCTTATATAATGACAGCAACCATCGGCCCACCAGCCATTTAAATGACATTTTGTTGGTGAGCCGATAGTGGTCCTAGACTGTATACTAGGTGGGTAGTTACCCACTGTGTGTACAGAGAAGACATTTAAATATCTGGACTGATGGCGCCAATGCTGATATGAGTCTTGGCTGGGCAGACAGACCATTTTGAAAGCTATGCCATTCACAGCTCAATTATGGTAACAAACACACACTACTGCATAAACTCCCATTAAAATCCCATTAATGGCCCCCATTAAAATTTCCCATTAAAAATGGTCCTATTAATGGTCAATTTTAATGGTAAAATGCACTTTCAAAACTGAAAATCTGTCAAAATACCATTTAGTAGAGGAGCCAGGGTTCAAAAATGTCAAAAATAAGCATTTAGGTATGTCCCCTTTTTAGCAGAATTTTTACTGGTTTTATCTTTTAGAACATAGTATAGGCGGTATGAAACCAGATATTGCACTCAATTTAAGTCTTGCAAACATACCTGTAACAGTGTGTTTAATACGTTACCCCTCATTTTCTTAAAAACAAAAATATGTAATTAAGTCTATTTAGGTAGAAGTTAAAATATTCAAATGAACAAAACATTTATGCAATCTGTCAGAACATGCTATTCTCTACACATATTGATGTTTTTAAAAGTTGTTTGGGCCCATTATAATGTCATTTACGTTACATTTTCAACTATACCCTTAAAATTATTGATATTTTGTTAAAAAGTTTCATTTGACAAAATTTTTAATATGTGTTTAACTTCGGGATAACATGTATTTAAAAGAGCGTTAACTGACCATTTCAAAACTGCAAACAGATACATTCTAACATAAATACTTTGTCAGTTATAAGCTGTTTAATTAGATGACCATAGATAAAACTTTATATAAGTTAAGAACATCTTAAGTTTGAAAAAAAAGCATGCAATTTTTTCTGTTAGCTTTTAAACACCTTAAGATAATTGTTTTTGTATCACCGACATTAGAGTAATACTACACAACATTTCTGAGGTAAAATATCATTTTGTTGTTCGATTTTCAATATGTAACGTATAAAACAAAGTTGAAAACAATCAAATATTGCTTAATAGCTTAAATTATACATCACTGGAAAATTTATTTCATTAAAAGGGGGGGCTGTGTTTGATAGGCATAAAAAGAGCATTTGTTCCAAAATAAGAAGTTATCAGTACTAATTAGGAGACTGTGTATATGGTTGTAACTTTTTCTTTTAAAAGATGGTATACTTCTTGACTTAAAACAAAACACATTGTTTGCTATTTTTTCTATGTTATGTTATGCAATTTATAAACTTATAAAATGATAAGTCTGATGCAACATCTAAACTAGGATACATTCCCTTAAGCTTGTTCAGTCAAATTTGCTAAAGTAACATATATAACTATAATAAATGAAATATATATCATAATTATATATTTGTCTCAACCGTTTTCCATATACAAGTGAGCCTGAAAACCTAAAACAAATTTAGATTTTTGCATATTTTTTCTTTTAATTGAACAAAACAATCTAATAAGCTATTCAGAAGCAGCCAAAGCTTTGTGTCGAACCTGTTCACACTCATCACAATATATAAAATAGTAAATAACATATCCGTTCTATCAAATCAGATTCATGATAAAATATCTAAGAATTTCTGAAATGATGTGTGGGTGTTGGAAACTTTGTTTGTTGTTGTTCCTATTGGTTGTGGGAGTTTTGTATCGGGCCTTTGTTTTCTAATTTGTTTCTAGTTCAGCAATCATCTTGACAAGGAAGAGAGCTGGTTGCTTCACTTAAATTATATTGTATATATCTGTGTTCCGTGTTCATTCTTTAAGATGCAGTGGGTCAGTCAGAAGTCTGTGATTGTGACATTTCCTAGTCATGTTCATTTATAGAAAGAAGGCGTTTGCTGGCAATCTAGACAGCATCACTCCTTTTTGAATATATAGAATAAAATGTTGTTTACGTTACATTAAATTTAAGGAAACATAAGTGTTTGTTATCGTTTATTCTTTAAGAGAGTGGCTCTGTTATGCAAATTATTTAAGCCACATCTATATATGCATATATCAAAACTCAGAAGGTGACTTTTGAATTTATTCTAGCTATGAACTTTAATTTCTGTTCATTTTTAACATGGCTTATTATTGTTTGATTAATATTACTGATAGTCCTTTTAACTAAACACTACTAATCATTTGTCAAAGCAATGAAAACTTTAAAAATGAATGTGTTATTAAAAATGAATTATTACCGTTGAAATTGGAGAAATCATCCATAAAGATGGGTTTTACAAGGCAAGGCAGTGATCATATCCAAGCAATCTAGATTTCTTTGGTTGTAATTTACGATACCAAATTTACTTTATAAAATTTCACCAAAGAGAAAATGTTTAAGCCAAATTTAACTAGGACACATAAAAATTACCGTTTGAAAGATTATTTACGTTAATCAGAATGTTGATTGGAATAGCAATATCTTAGAATAAAAATAGCAGTCATAAGATCAAACTTAGTTTTAGCAATTAGCTGATGTTAAGTTCAATCATAAAACCATAGCAGTTATTGGACCCCATTTTAAACAAGCTGTTGCAGTAATCCTGTCACTTGATTCCTTTTATATGCGTTAAATAATAGATGAGTTGTAAACACACCAGGGTATAGAGACAAAAAGGCATACAATAAATTATCTACTGTTCTAATGAAATAATAATTCTATGGACAATAGAGTATCATTACTTACACAAATAATAGATTTGCATGTTATGTTAAGAAAGTATGCATAAACTTAACAAATAGTATGTATGCATGTTTAACTTATCTGTTGCTCTTTTTTATCAATCGTCTGCATAAGAAATTGTATTTCTTTCGATTTGTAAAAGTATCATGATGCATCTCAGATAGTGATAACATAGTCTCTTTTGCCAATTGCAATATATGTAAGTATAGTACAGCATAGCATTTGTTGAGTAAACTATCTGAAAGTATTCTTTGAAAGTAGCATAAGTATGGATTTTGTTTCTATTACATGAACTATCGATATACCATAATTATAGCATCGTTTAAAAAGTTGGTACATGTTTTATGGGTATTAATTAGTTAGTTTTAAGGACTGAATGACAGTTGTTTTGATTACTTATTGTGAGTGTAAAAAAAATAGTGTCCTCCTGAATAAAACAAACATTAAAGCAAATTCTATCACGTATGCTGATGAGCTATATAGCTAAAAAGCAAACATCTGCAAACATTCTGGAACATATGATCAATCAAGTCCTATTCTAGAAAATTGTTTGCTCAAGATCCTGATTATCGAAGTCAAATCATTTAGAAATTTCTACAATACTAACAATGCAGGGAAGCTTTTCCACCTTATTAACAGACATGTGTCTGTTTCTAAAGTATCAAAATGGTAATTTAGAATAAATGCTGTCCTGTTTCATTGCTTCACAAACGTGTAGAACCAGGCAACACAATGATTAAAGTAATGGTCTTTATATTTTTGTTATATACGTTACCAACATAAATAACACGATTTTCAAAAGCGGACACGCTGTAGATACTATAATATTATAACCCCAAGGATAGCTAAGGCGGGTGCTAAATCAGAGACAGAAATCATCACGATTTCCACAAACTTCAGTTTTGTTTCATATTACACCGATGAAGGTATATTTAATGTTTCACGTCTTGATTTGGACTTCTGCTTGGAATATCTTACGTTTTTAGAGTTTTAAGGTATATTTTGTGCCTTATTGTTTTGAATATAGCTGCTGTAACGAATAAGTGTTTATAAATGCATATAATTGATGGCTTTTACAATGTCTGATGGATCTGACTATGTTATTGCGTGCTTTTTATTTATTCATTGAGCTGTTGGTGGCGAAAGAAAATGTCTTGTATATGTCATTTAACGCCATTTGATGCATAAAAAGAAGCAAATCATGGTAGTTGCACAGATTTTGAAGAATCAGTTAAGCTTTTTGAAACTATATAGTTATGAAAAGTAAATAGGTATCAATTATCCTATTTATATGATTCCTAAAACATATACTTAATGGCATTTATGTGCTTTATTTTCAAGTTTTCCCCTTTAAACCAAATATGATTTTGTTGATGTTGCATTTCATTCATATTTAATGTTTAAAAATACAATATTTCTAATCTAATTTTGAGCACTAAGATGGTTGTCAATTTCATTTTCACCTACTAGCTGTTTGAACGCATATACACATAACATTGCACAAAAATATTGTTTTAAAACAAAGTAACATATATAACAGAGGCTCCAGGTGCCTAAACATATATTATTATTCTGCTATTAAGCTGCATCTTATTAAAATATCAATCATAACGATATGCAAGGAAACGATGCAAATGATAATAACACTATACTAGGAGTTTCCTTATTACCTAATGGTAACGTATAAGTCTTGGCTATTGTATGGTAAATGCACATGTTCATCAAAAGCTAACAGACATTTTATAATATAGTAGCTAATAAAATCTTAATGTACAAAAGTCTCCCTCCACAAGTCTTTTGGCAGCCCATGGCCAAGTAAAC
This sequence comes from Loripinus fragilis, assembly GCA_964019695.1. Lineage (NCBI taxonomy): Eukaryota > Metazoa > Mollusca > Bivalvia > Lucinida > Lucinidae > Loripinus > Loripinus fragilis. Next base: position 16,038 of record OZ026519.1, read on the forward strand.
AATAGTAATATTTTTGAATGTTAGTACCGTATATAACAATTACGTAAGCATAAGTCATTTAAACTTATTGTCAGTTTGGTGCTTTAAATTAAGTTACTGTAAAGCAATATGCAGATAGTAGGAAATGTGGCCTATCTGGTCTAAATAACTTTTCTTTTTAGCAATGTGGCGAATAGCCTACTACATGAAGCCTGTATGAGGGTAGCTATGGTTACCCCATAAATAAACATCTTTTGCAATACTTAAAGTTTGTGCAATATCTGTTTTCACACTTCTGAAACATCATACTAACACAGGATATAGTCTAAAATTCTGCTACTTTCCGGCCACTTTTTTCCAATTTTTGAATCTCTGGCTCCCCTACTAATTAACTCAAACCATTAAGTGAAAAAAATAATGAGCATCATTTAAGCATTATTTTTTAGTGTGTGAAAATTAATGGCCATTAAAACCTCCCATTAAAATTGTTGCTTGTTAATTTTAATGCCCATTAATATGGTATATTTTTCATGGCCATGAAAATTTTGGCCATTATTAGAACCATTATTAATGGCTTTTTATTTTTAATGGCCATTATAACAGAAAATGTAACTACAAATTTATGGGCATTAATTACCCATTAGTATATTGGATAGAAAATAATGGGCATCATTCTTTTAAATCAACAGCATATTAATGGGCATTAAATGCATAATATAATGGCCATTAGATAAGCATGACAAATTTCTAATAAAAATATGTTAATGGTCATTAATTTTCTCTTATGCCCACTGCAATGTTTTCAAGATTCTATTTCTTGTGCTGCTTCCTGTTTCTCATTTAGAAGCAGGAAAGACAAGCAAGAATCTTGCTGGACTTTGGTTTAAGTCCCCTGTCATCTTAAGAGATAAACAGGCCAATTAACAAGGTAATGTTACCTTTTTATTTCTGAATCCTTCTATATATTGATGAAAATATAATTACCATTGGTGAATGCAACACATATACATTTTGATAAATTTAGGGCACAACCTTGCTGTATGTTAATAATAGAGATCAGAAATTCTGATAAATTAATAAATATAATATTTCAGAAAAAATATGTCTTAAATCATTTTTGTATATCATATTAATCTTTTGTGAAAAAATAAGATTTTTCAAGGGGAGCTACTCTAATTTGCAACTCTTGTTTAAGTGATTTTAATGGCCATTAGATGTGTTTATTAGGATTATTGCATGTTTTGATCATTTTTCTCAGTCAGAAAGTAAAACAAAATTTTTTATTAAGATAATTGTAAAAATAAAGTATGGTATTTTCACGATTTTAGAGACATCTTTAAACATTAAATTGTGTACTTCTCATTATAATTGTCAAATTCTATCCCATTGTTACATATAGCATTTACCTGTTGGTATGTTTTTTTTTTTTGAAAACTTAATTCATCTGGATATTCGGTTTTGTGACATAAAAACATAGTTTGAAACGTTATGAAATTTGTTAAAGGGGATGATAATGATACAGCATATATCCAATAAGTAAAGTCTAAGACATGATCAAATGGCTTTACACATTAGGCACACCAACAGTCTTAATGAAGCCTCATCAAGAGCGTTTAGAATAAAGTCTTTTTTTTCTTTCTGATTCTATTGAGAAATGTTGCATTCTTTTACATGGAAATGAATTTTGAGTGTAAATGTTATTGGCCAAGTTGAATCCTTCTTAGGACACAGTCACATATAAAGAAAACCATATTAATTCAAAACTAATGGCCATTGATAAATAGTTTGGATAAATAATTGGCATGAAATTAGATTAGATCCATTAGATGCAAATTTAATGGCCATTAAATCCTGCTCAAAACTCATTAGGCTAAATTAATGGCTTTGGATTTTGTATTTTTGAATTTGTATTTTCTTCAAAAATACACTAACTCTTTTTATTACTTCTCTTCTTTGTTCAGACTTATAGGCATGGTGGTCGAAGCCTGCTAACCAAGTAGTGCTTAAATTTATGAGACGCCTGACTGAAAATTTCAATCGCCATACTACTCGCACCTCACGGGTTCCCGCTTCCATGGTGATTGTGCTTGTACTCAGAAGCAGTAATACACATGTTGTTGATGGACAAGCAGGGTTTGGTAGCATACATAACTTAGAATTATAGAACTGTTTGGAATGTTAAATTATGCACAAAATTTCTACAAATGCAAGATCCATAGAATACATGTTTGTGCTACAAGTTTAAAATTGATTACCAATTGATTACCAGTGTACCTCATTAAAACTCCCCTCACTGTATCACGGATTTCATTATTTCAATAAAGCATGGTCATGGCTCCCAAATGCATGTTTTCCTATATCCTATGTATTCTTGCAGTTGCTAAATCCTGTTTCCAGGCTCTAGCTATGCTTGGTAGGAGAGCAGATTGGTTTGTGTCTGAAAAGGTAACAAAGGCCCACAATCTCCTTGATAAGCTTTAAAATTTCCTGGATAAATGCTGGAGAAATTTCTCCAGCATTTCTCCAGGATATGTTATGATTTTCGATGAAATTAATAGAGTTTGCCTTTAAAACTCATTTTCCTACAGCATTTCTCGAGGTAATTTTCTTTGTCTTCCTGAAATTTCAGTTTAATCACACAGGCAATTTCTTCATGAAACAAGAAATGTGGCGATTTTAATTTACAAGCACTGAATGGTGGAGCTCTTCATTACACAAACATACCTATGGATGCAATGTGCAGCAAGTTTTGAAGGCTGTAAAATGATAATGTTAAAAACTAACCTTTACATGAGTGTACAAATAATGGACAATATCAAATACACTGATGATCTTTTTATTGATGGCCATTATTAAAAAATTAATGGGTTAAGATGTTCAGTCCCAAAAATTAATGGCCATGAAAATATTGATCTCCCAACTTCAGTAATTTAAAATTCATGAACACACCTTTCATGGCCATTATTAGACATGTAATGGGGTTTTCATGGCAATTAATTTTTTGTAATGGCCATTAATACTGCAAATTCATGAGCATTAAATCACCATAAAACAGAAAATAATGGCCCATTAAATTTTAATGGTCATCATTTCTTACCAAGGGTAAAAATTAATTGTTTTTTAATGATCATACTTGCTCTTGAATTAAATTAATGGCCATTACCACTTAAATAATGGCACATTGTTTCGTATAAATATTGGTTCCCGATATTTCACTGCTTTCTAATGCTAATGAATTGCATATTTATATATTTAATGGCCATTAAAATATCAAACATGCAAATTTACTACTTTTTAATGCCATCAATAGACACGAAAGGTTTTAATGGTCATTACTTTTTGTAATGGCCATTACAGAATGCAAATTCATGGGCATTAAAACATCACAAAACGAAAATTAATGGACCATTATTTCTTTTAATGGTCATTAATAATACAGAAGGTGTAAATTAATCAAAAATTAATGATTTTACTTGCTCTTTAATGGCCGTTACCGCTGAATTAATGGCCATTATAATGAATATTAATGACCGAACACACAAAACCATTAATTTTAAGAAACGAAAAGTAATGGATGATTTTAACAGGAATTTGATTATCAATGGCATTTTTATGGACTTTTAACGGAATTTAATGGGTTTTATGTGCAGTAGTGACACAGCAACAAGGCAATATATAGGGTATACAGTGAATCTAAACAAGCATGCTTATGATAGTGAAAAAATATACATGTACATCATATTCATCTTTAAAGTGCCTAGCACACCAAAAAAATTGTTTTACATGTGACATTCTGAGAAATAAAGCATTGACACTTCTTTTACAGAATACATTATGGGTGACGTCACGAGAAAACCTGTCTTTGGGGTTTCTGACCAAATAACACTCAGACCAGTCTGCTTAAATATAAAGACTAGCTAGATTACTGTAACTTAACATGCATCTAGTTTAGCTATATTTACCTTCCAGAGAGCAAATAACAACGGTGCTGATCAGACTGTGCAGATACACAGGCTCGTCTGTGCCTTTTTTGTTTGCATGCAACAAAATACGGTTTCCTCATGTTGAGGCCCATATATAATATTTTTCATGAAAATTTTTTCAACATTTTATTTAGTTACACAGCATGTAAAACAATCTTTTATTGGATTCTATAATAATGTAAGTGAATGCCACTGAAATGTACTACATCAATTTACATGTCTGCCTGCAGACGATTCACATAAAATATCAAGCCTCATTTGCTTTCTTACAGAAGCAACACAATTGAAAAATGTATGCTGCAATTTTAGATGGCAGGTAAGAAGCCCTTAGTAATTGATTTTAGATTTTTAGTTAATATAAGATGGACTTTGGGGCCGATGCTGGCCAAGTGAGAACAAACAGAAGGAAACATGCACTTCAGTGTCACCCATACAACCCCAAGTTCCATTAGTAAACTCCTGTATTAGATGACTGAAACATTGACATGTGGTCGAACCCAAGATATAAATAGAGGATCCAACAAAGTTTGTCATTTCATAGGAAATTTATTGAACATGCCTTTGCTCTTTGGTGAAATTAATAAATTTCATTTGAAATGACCACAAGTGAAAGATTCTGTCTATCACATGACCTTTCTAGTATAATATGTACCCTGCCTTTCAAGCACCAGTTACATGACAAAAAGGATGAAGCAAACGTTGCAAGCTCCTTAATAAGCAGTTTGATCTGTAGGCCTTCGCTGTTTACCTTTCAGATGCTGTCTGGTCAGAGTCTACTGATTGCTTTTCTAACAAGCTTTTGGGGAACAAAGACCTGACACTCACCACCAATCATAATCTTAACCCTTACCATGCTATATCAAGATCTATCCTGTTTTGAAAACTGAGGATCCAAATCAGAATCCACACTGTGTTCCACTCTGCTTGTAAATACATCATGCTAATAATCTAAACCTGCATGTTAATTGGATAGAAATTGGGAAAGAACATCTATACACTAATGCCGATAATTTCCCCACCCCTTTTTATGGTAGTTTGGTTTGAGGTTTTATGTCCCAGTCAACAGCTAAGGTCTTGTCAGTTCACCTAACCACACCTTTTTTCCTGGGCAAGCTTGACTAAGCAGTTAACTAGTAATTCATGCTCATACTTTCACTTGTAACTGACAACAACCCTTCTTGAATCAGGGGAAGGAGGTGTATGACCATAGAAATTATTTCATGACCAATCTCTCTATGATAGTAACCAATCTCTATATGACAGTATCCGTCCAAGATCAAACTCACGACACCATGGTCTGCTGTCAGACTCACTACTAATTGCATGACCCTCCCATCTTTTCTATTATTTACATTTTTTTTCTCCTGATTATCCAAAGCTCTAATACATATACTGATGTTTCATAGATACATAGTAATGAGGCGATTCGATATTTCTTATAAACAGCTAAAGATGACATATTCACTACCACGTGCATATGCAGCATTCTGTGGTAGGTTCATTATAACTGTAAACTGAGATTACCTGTACGCCCAAAAACAAGATAAACTCACCAGTGTTTGTTTACAACCATTCTCATCTATCTTTGAAACATCAGTACCATATTGATAATTTACCTTTTGCATTATCATGTAAAGTGCCATCTAAAATTTGCAACGGACTAACTCTTCAAATTTTCCTGCTTCTTTAAGATACTTAACAAAGCTTGATACTCCATGCAGACTAATTAACAACTCACATAAAATGTCAAGCCTAACTTTCCAATCAAACCACAAAATATGTTCTCTTGTGTCATTTCAAAAGGTAAACTAAATCTTAACCCTTTACTACATAGACTATTTTAAGATCATGACATCATTTTCTATTTTTAGACATTGAAAAAAATCTAAAAAAATTTAAGTAAAGTTTTGAATACTTTTAAAAATATGGAATAGGGAGCATTTGCTCCAAAGAGCAAATGCTCCATTTTCCATAATATTTTCAAATAGATAGTATTTCAAAGTCATCAAAAGGCTTTATTATGGAGTAAAGGATTAAAGCACCACCTGTTTACAGCAAACAACATTTTATAAAGAACCAGCTGCCTTATGAAATAAACATAAGGACAAAAATATTTCAATATTGCACTTGTCCTGCAGGACGAGTGACTTACAGTTTCACTCGTCCTGCAAACACAAGCACTTGTCCTTTTAAGAGGTATGCAATACAGAACATATTTAGGGAGTAATATGTAATATGACTTCCTTGAGCAATTCTTCCCAAAGCACTCATCCTACAGGACGCGTGCTTTGGAAAGAATTACTCATCCTTTCTAGATTTCACTCGTAGTTACAAGCGGACACGTTGAATTTTTGTCCCCTGTAAACATAAAGCTTGATATTAAGTATGTGACTCGTCTGCCAGCAGGATGATCCACATGTAATATCAAGCCTCAGCTGCCCTATTGTCTATAAAAAATAAATTTGTCATCTGCTGCAAGTCTGATGGTGCTTTAAGGGTTACAAATACCAAGATCGTGAATGATCTCCCATTTTACATCACAGCTACAAAAGCTAAATTTCAGAGAAAAGAAAAGAATAAAAATCACCACCTCTCTTTTGAAAAAATAAATGACCAATGCATGTCCCTATATCAATGTTGCTTAAACAAACAAATATGACATACCTATTATTTAGACTACTAAATTACTTTGTTATGAACATGCTCCAAACAGAAGCTTTAGAGTTGAGAGACACAAATCTTTGAACTCAAATTGCTACTTCAACCATGACTTAGAACAGGTGAAATTTTGCTAAATGATAATTTTCTTAAATAAGCCAACATTTGGTGGAGAAGTAATGATTCTCTGAAACGTTAATAATGATAGAAGCCTACACAAGTGAAGGATGAAGCATCTGCCCAGGACCTTTACAGTGAACTTGGGGTGGGTAGGAACTTAAAAAGCTGATCAAGTGACTTGCCATTAACTTTTGTATGCTAATTAATTCTTCCATGATCTGGTATAATGAGAATTTGGGGAAGCCTTTGCTGGAATGGCTCATTGTGTCTATCAAGGGTTCATAGGTTAGAATTTCCAAATAAGGATGTACTTCCGTTCCTAAAGATTGTTTTTATCTTAAGTAATCAGTGGAGACCCTGATTGCGGTTTTTCATTTCTGTTCAGTATACAAAGGTTCAAATAGGTGCCCTATATACTCTGTTTAATTTAATGTGTCGCTATTTTTCTGTCTTGTTAGTATATAATTATACTCAACCAAGAAATATCTTGCAGAGAATCTTATCATTTTTTCAAAACGAGTTTGATATCATTAATAAGAAACATTTTGGAGATATTTATTCTTTCTTCAATTTATTTTCAACAGCATCAGTCCAAAGTAAACAGGAAATAAACTATTATGATACTATGGCTATTATCATAGAGTATCTAGAGTTTAATGGCAATTATTTTCTTATCCATCAGTTTAAACATGTGTTTGAGTGCTCAAAAGAACCGTCTCAATGAGACAATTCTCTCGAGTACCCCCAACACATGTTTTGGTTGAGAAATAAGAAAAAAATTCAAATACACACTTTAATCTGTAGGCCTGTACTATAGATCAAAATACTTTACAATATCAACTTACCTTGGTTTACTGAAAGGATAATTTCCCAGAAACAATACATTAGTAGATTTAGTTGTTGATAATATGGGCCCCATCACTAGAAACCCTGATTTTTTTGTATGCAAACAACAAAGTCACAGACCAGCCTGCACATCTGGTCTGCTCCTATTTTTTCCTGATTATAACTCCAGTTGCTACAAGCAAAATTTCAATAGTCTAAGTAGTCTCTGTAGTTTAGCAAGCTGGTTTGAGCCTTACCATGTCACAAACCCTAAAGACAGGTTTTCATGTGTTGAGGCCCATATTTAAGTGGAACACTTATCCATAACTTCACTAAACACTTGAATACTATGATACAGTTGAATGGTGCAATTCTTGACAGTGGTTTCAGGAGAAAATGTTTAAAGTTTCTTACATAGGTACATAAGGGAAACTGGCCACGCCACCCTGGCAGTCATGTTTTTTGAAAGATCAAATTTGTTTTCGCTATTTTTGCAGAAAGTCATCCAGTGATCATTTCTACCAAATTATTTTGAATTTGACCACCTGTTTCAGAGGAGAAGATTTTTTAATTTTTTATAATCTTGATACTCTACGCCCACTGGCCGCCATGCTTTTTGACAAATCTTTTTGTAGAGGGTCACCTAAGGATCATTCCTATGAAGTTTGGTTAAAATTGGCCCAGTAGTAAAGGAGGAGTTGTCGTTTAAACAAAATGGTCATGCTGTATATCAAATTAAAGGAATGAAACATGCGCAAACATGAAAGCAAATATTTTGCCCTTACTGTTAAAAGGTCAAAACATTTTTTTTCTTCTGAAAGTTGTCATGTTGCATATCAAATTAACAGGAATGTTGGTCAATTGTTGATGGTGCACGACCACGCACGACGGACACTGACTGATCCCAATAGCTCAATTTGAGCATGAAATGCTCATGTGGGCTAAAAAAACAGACATATCATCTTCGATATACGTTAGGCATTTTAAACAGCTTAATGACAGTTTTATTTTGGCTACCTTGCAAACAATATGCCTCCCAATCAGCCAGTGGCTGGTGAAGCAGGCTGATCAGGTTCCACACTGTTTGTAATGCTGCTTGTTGTTGTTATTCAAAATTGCATGATTTGGCTTACAAAAGTGACATTGACTATTCATTTGCTAAAAAGCAATTGCTAAAAATATCAAGTGGTGGTAGTTTCCACCTGCTCTTTGAAGAAATCACAAGAATTTAGCCAGTTGGCAAGTGCTGAATTCGACTCTTATTTTTTATGCATTTCACATTAACTTTTGGGGATATTGTTTTTATGGTTGACTTTAGAAAACATGCTCTGGATGAAAGTTGTAGAGGAGACTAGGTATCAACATTTTAAAAAGTCTCAATTCTTCTAACTTACCCAATCAGGTTGTTGTATAAATTACCATTTTGCAATTGTCATAGTTCGCTGAAAATTTCTGAGTTCTTTATTGACAGATAAAATTGGAATTAGTGTGACAGAAAGGGTTGAACTCAAAACAACATTCACAAAGGACGAAACTACCCGTTGCTCAGTGGTTGCATATAACTTAATACTGCTGTAAGCACCTTTGAATTTACTGTCCATACGCAGCCAGAATCTACTTTGTGTATGTTCATTCCCAAAGGCAAAGATGCTGTTATTTCGCATGACAATGACTTTTCATCTTTGATATGCACATACTCCCAAAAATGACAGTTTTAACAGACTCCAGTAGTAAAGCACACCATCTAATCAAGTGGGTTTTCCTCAATATATAGAACAGCCGTCCATCACTTAAGTTTACTAAATGAGGGCGGTTCAATGCAACTTTCTGACTGATATTTTGGACATAGTTTGAGCCTTCACTGCTGTCTTATACAGTAATTAGTAGCAAAATACCTTGTCTTCACCTATTTTATTTTCTGAATTACAAACAGCTTAGACCCAGATCAGACTGCATCATTGGAAGCAGTATAATCTGGGTCCATACTTTTTAATAGCCATTTCGGTTTTAATAGTATAACAGCAAATGACACTGCCATGGTTGAAAGTTCAAAATTTCCAAATCCAGATTTTCTTAGAAAAACAAATCTTAAAGCAGCATATCTACAAAATATTAACACTTTCAAGTTTAAATGGTGATTTTTTTAAAGATAAATTGTAAATAAACCAGGCCTTAACCTTTTTTCATGCTCAACTCAACTGAGAATGCAATTTATCCTGCTCATAAATGTTAAAATGCCAACAGTTGTTGGCATTTTAACATTTATTAGCAGGATAAATACATCTGAGAAGTTTGAAGCAAGGAAATATTTATTTTTTATTATTTTACATTTTAAAAGCAGTTCAAATTTCATGCTCAGTTGAGTTGAACATGAAAAAAGTTTACATCCTCGGGCCCAGAGATTAATCTCCAATTTATTTACAATCAATCTTTAAACCAACTATCATCTACGCAGTTCAGTATTTTGAGGCTGACATTCTATGGAAAGTCCTGAATTCAGATAAAATCCTATAAGCGTCCAACCATGTGACTCACCTTGAATCGAGGTTAGGTTGTATGGCAGGAATATGACACTGTAGATGGAACACTTTAGGGCATCTGTCACAGCACAGTAGATCTCCACCATTGTGACACACCGAGCAGTAATCCTCGCTAGGGTCTGAGGGGTCATGCTTTGGGTACAGGTTATACATGTTCAGGGAACGGGATGGGTGGTTGGAGAGACCCTGGAGCTTAGCATTTCTGTCAGAGTCCATAACCTTTAAGTAAACAAATTGAGCTATGTGATGATGTGTCCAACAAGGATATCATAGAGTTTTCTACAACATTTTTTTCTATCAGAGCATAAAATTTGGATGTAATAATTTTGGGCAACATTTAAGGATTGAAATTCATATTTTAAGCTTGCACTGGATGATGAAATACATTAGCTATTTTAATGTTTCCGAGAAACCCGTCGGGTTTCACAGACATTAAAATAGCTAATGTTTTTCATAATCTAGTGCAAGCTTAAAATATGAATTTCTATCCTTATATTTACATTCTATATTATCAATCAAATTTACTAAATTATCATCCTCCCACCCCCTAGTTACCCTTATAAAATGGAATATTGTACTTGTAACGGAGGTGTTGGAACAGCCAGGGAGCAAATCTCCTGTACATAACCTCGTGACGATATGTGAATAATGTCACACAAACGTCAATAAACAAAGCAAGTAATTGGCTGACGTTGACGTTACTCCGCCTGGAGGTGCGGTTTATATCACATGACATTTCAATGTTTTGCATCGAGAAATGCAAGCCGCTAGAAATGTTGGATTCATCTTAGGCAACTACACTAAAAATTAAATATTATGTTTTAAAGATTGGCATATATTTGTTGTTAGTTGACAAAGGTAAAGATTAAATCTATAAAGATTAGCCTGTGCATTTGCAGAATCTGAGCTGCACAATTGCATTCACTGCCAAAATGACATGATTTTTCAATAAGTTAGTCTGTGCAGCTGAGCAGACTGATATTGAGTCTTGTCTTGTCATATACAGAACAGGTTTAATCTTGATGCATAGGCCCAGATAAGGACATTTTTTGTGCGTAAAACTGTAATTATTTCCTTACCGATCAATTTAAACATGTGTTTTGGGTGCTCAAAATAACCGTCTCATTGAGAGGGTTCTTTTGAGTACCCACAGCATATGTTTTGGGTGAGAATTGAAGAAAATAGTTTTCCAATATGCACTTTTAAAGGCCTGATGATGTGGTTCAATTATAAGTGTAGAACTGTTTACAGCAGTTGCAGATATAGAAATCTTAGAAATGTACAGAGTAGCTTCTACAGGCTAAGAATCACATTTATCCATTCAGAACTTCGACCCAATTCAGAATCAGGCCTTGGATGTATGTATGGCATAGTATTATGGATAAAAAGCTGAGAACTGGGGTAAGGATAAGTAGTTCAGTACCACATGTAATTAGCCTGACTATAATCAATTATACAATACCTATACAGCACTAATATTCAGACTAAGTCAGTATTAACCTATTTTATTATCAGATTTGCCTCCACTAATTTTGCTTTTAAAACACACTCTTTAGAAAACAGAATAGATCTAGATCAGTTGGCCTATTGAGAAGGCAACATATCAGAATCCACACTGTTTTCAATTCAACCTGCGAATCTATGGTAATACATAGATTCATGCAACCGAATTAGTCAAGTACAGATGGATGTGGCATTTTTGTATTCAGCATAAAAAGGTTAATACTAGTAAAACTGGTGCAGTCAGGATAATTTCTAACAAACAAGATAATCCACTGTTATATGGCATGGATGAGAGCTGAAAATTTTAGAAATCCTGAACTTTAGAAACATGTAGTACACCTAACGAAAAAAATCATTTCCAGTTTAAGTGATCAAATGTCTTTAGATAATCTGACAATAAATCAGAAGCTTTAATAATCTGCCTAATTTAACATTTTGAGGCTGACTTTCTTTGGAAAGTCAGCCTCAAAATCTTGAATTAAGGAAGAATTCTGAAAACTTTCAGGCATGGTGCAGGTCTTACATTGACATCTGGTAGAGCAGGTGATTCTGTTGTCCTGGGTTGTCCTCCATCTTGTGTACTTGGACTAGCACGGAGAAGAGGTGAAACACTTGATGGTAGAAGAGGTGAAACACTAGATGGGGGTGACTGAAATCATAGCATACATGTATAGATAATGTTCTTACAATACATGATACTTGTTATCTGTTAAATGTGCAAATCCTGATCAGACAGAAGAAGCAGTCTGATCATGATTATCACCATTTACCAGTACCAATCTGACATATGTCTTCATATCAAAACTTGGTGTTCAATTAAGAAATAGATCAGCTCTAGCAGTGAATTATTTAGTAATAATTCACTGTTTGGAGGTCAGTTGTAAAGAAGATCAAACCACGAGGGCGTAGCGCGAGTGATTAATCTTCGTACAACTGACCGACAAGCAGTGAATTATTACTCAACAATTCACACACTAGAGCTGATCTATTTTGATTCTAACACACAATAAACGACGAAAACACATTTGAAGTCTTCAGCTTCTTCCAACTTTCCGCCATTGCACTCCCACCAATACTTAGACTATCTCGCATTCATTTACATGTATTTGTAACGTCTTTCAAAGGTAAAAACGACGTTACTACGTCTAACACCATGAATGACGTCATTTTCAAGTAACAAATGACATCAGCTAGCACACACTATCCTTGCACTCTCAAAACTGTGAATCATTGTTTGATATATTACACTTCTTTAGCATTTACTCTATATGTGAGGTGTGTTAGAATACAAGATATAGACAGTATTTCCCTATGTATAATGTGCACTTGCATATAATGCATAATGATTGTTTGTGTTTTATCAATAAAAAAAGTCTTGTTCCTATGTATATTGTGCAGCAGTTAAAGGAAACCATTTCTATTGTGTATTGTAAAATACTTATTGTAGGCGGGCATTTTTATTTGCTTTAAACATATTCTATTCTTACTTTAAAAAATGACATGCAAACATATGTACATACATAATAATTTATAGGATTGGAATGGAAGCTTAAAGATTTCCTTTCCCAAGGCATTTTTATTTGGCACTTTAAGCGGTACAAACAAAAATCTCCTAAATATGAGGCTGTGAAATACAGTTTCTATTTCAAGAAGGCGGTCTAAAGGACAGCTATATCCCCAGCTGCGTCACAATGACAGTCAGAGTGGTGGGACCTCTGGTTGTATAAGCTAATAATAACCTATATTCTAGTAGAAGGAGCAGCCAGCCAGACAGTTTGAACAAGCTGTGAGTGAGGTATCTAAATGGCAATGTTTACCTGCAAATGTCTAGGTGGAGCAGCCAGTCAGACAGTTTGAACAGGCTGTGACTGAGGTATCTAAATGGCTATGTTTACCTGTATATGTCTAGGTGGAGCAGCCAGGCAGACAGTTTGAACAGGCTGTGACTGAGGTATCTAAATGGCTATGTTTACCTGTATATGTCTAGGTGGAGCAGCCAGGCAGACAGTTTGAACAGGCTGTGAGTGAGGTATCTAAATGGCAATGCTTACCTGCAAATGTCTAGGTGGAGCAGCCAGTCAGACAGTTTGAACAGGCTGTGACTGAGGTATCTAAATGGCTATGTTTACCTGTATATGTCTAGGTGGAGCAGCCAGGCAGACAGTTTGAACAGGCTGTGACTGAGGTATCTAAATGGCAATGTTTACCTGTATGTCTAGGTGGAGCAACCAGGCAGACAGTTTGAGCATGCTGTGAGTGAGGCATCTAAATGGCAATGCTTACCAGTATATGTCTAGGTGGGACAGCCAGTCAGACAGTTTGAACAGGCTGTGAGTGAGACATCTAAATGGCAATGCTAACCTGTATATGTCTAGGTGGAGCAGCCAGGCAGACAGTTTGAACAGGCTGTGACTGAGGTATCTAAATGGCAATGCTAACCTGTATATGTCTAGGTGGAGCAGCAAGCCAGACAGTTTGAACAGGCTGTGACTGAGGCATCTAAATGGCAATGCTAACCTGTATGTCTAGGTGGGACAGCCAGCCAGACAGTTTGAACAGGCTGTGAGTGAGGTATCTAAATGGCAATGCTAACCTGCATTTGTCTAGGTGGAGCAGCCAGCCAGACAGTTTGAACAGACTGTGAGTGAGACATCTAAATGGCAATGCTTACCAGTATATGTCTAGGTGGAGCAGCCAGTTTGAACAGGCTGTGACTGAGGTATCTAAATTGAAATGTTTACCTGCATGTCTAGGTGGAGCAGCCAGGCAGACAGTTTGAACAGGCTGTGAGGTATCTAAATGGCAATGCTTACCTGTATGTCTAGGTGGAGCAGCCAGTCAGACAGTTTGAACAGGCTGTGAGTGAGGCATCTAAATGGCAATGCTTACCAGTATATGTCTAGGTGGGACAGCCAGTCAGACAGTTTGAACAGGCTGTGAGTGAGACATCTAAATGGCAATGCTTACCAGTATATGTCTAGGTGGAGCAGCCAGGCAGACAGTTTGAACAGGCTGTGAGTGAGGCATCTAAATGGCATTGTTTACCTGTATGTCTAGGTGGAGCAGCCAGGCAGACAGTTTGAACAGGCTGTGAGTGAGGCATCTAAATGGCAATGTTAACCTGTATGTCTAGGTGGAGCAGCCAGGCAGACAGTTTGAACAGGCTGTGAGTTAGACATCTCAATGGCAATGCTAACCTGCATTTGTCTAGGTGGAGCAGCCAGGCAGACAGATTGAACAGGCTGTGAGTGAGGTATCTAAATGGCAATGCTAACCTGTATATGTCTAGGTGGAGCAGCAAGCCAGACAGTTTGAACAGGCTGTGAGTGAGGCATCTAAATGGCAATGCTAACCTGTATATGTCTAGGTGGAGCAGCCAGTCAGACAGTTTTAACAGGCTGTGAGTGAGGCATCTAAATGGCAATGCTAACCTGTATATGACTAGGTGGAGCAGCCAGGCAGACAGTTTAGACAGGCTGTGAGGTATCTAAATGGCAATGTTTACCTGTATATGTCTAGGTGGAGCAGCCAGGCAGACAGTTTGAACAGGCTGTGACTGAGGCATCTAAATGGCAATGCTAACCTGTATATGTCTAGGTGGAGCAGCCAGGCAGACAGTTTGAACAGGCTGTGGGTGAGGCATCTAAATGGCAATGCTAACCTGTATATGTCTAGGTGGAGCAGCCAGGCAGACAGTTTGAACAGGCTGTGAGTGAGGCATCTAAATGGCAATGCTAACCTGTATATGTCTAGGTGGAGCAGCCAGGCAGACAGTTTGAACAGGCTGTGACTGAGGTATCTAAATGGCTATGTTTACCTGTATATGTCTAGGTGGAGCAGCCAGGCAGACAGTTTGAACAGGCTGTGAGTGAGGTATCTAAATGGCAATGCTTACCTGCAAATGTCTAGGTGGAGCAGCCAGTCAGACAGTTTGAACAGGCTGTGACTGAGGTATCTAAATGGCTATGTTTACCTGTATATGTCTAGGTGGAGCAGCCAGGCAGACAGTTTGAACAGGCTGTGACTGAGGTATCTAAATGGCAATGTTTACCTGTATGTCTAGGTGGAGCAACCAGGCAGACAGTTTGAACATGCTGTGAGTGAGGCATCTAAATGGCAATGCTTACCAGTATATGTCTAGGTGGGACAGCCAGTCAGACAGTTTGAACAGGCTGTGAGTGAGACATCTAAATGGCAATGCTAACCTGTATATGTCTAGGTGGAGCAGCCAGGCAGACAGTTTGAACAGGCTGTGACTGAGGTATCTAAATGGCAATGCTAACCTGTATATGTCTAGGTGGAGCAGCAAGCCAGACAGTTTGAACAGGCTGTGACTGAGGCATCTAAATGGCAATGCTAACCTGTATGTCTAGGTGGGACAGCCAGCCAGACAGTTTGAACAGGCTGTGAGTGAGGTATCTAAATGGCAATGCTAACCTGCATTTGTCTAGGTGGAGCAGCCAGCCAGACAGTTTGAACAGACTGTGAGTGAGACATCTAATTAGCAATGCTTACCAGTATATGTCTAGGTGGAGCAGCCAGTTTGAACAGGCTGTGACTGAGGTATCTAAATGGAAATGTTTACCTGCATGTCTAGGTGGAGCAGCCAGGCAGACAGTTTGAACAGGCTGTGAGGTATCTAAATGGCAATGCTTACCTGTATGTCTAGGTGGAGCAGCCAGTCAGACAGTTTGAACAGGCTGTGAGTGAGGCATCTAAATGGCAATGCTTACCAGTATATGTCTAGGTGGGACAGCCAGTCAGACAGTTTGAACAGGCTGTGAGTGAGACATCTAAATGGCAATGCTTACCAGTATATGTCTAGGTGGAGCAGCCAGGCAGACAGTTTGAACAGGCTGTGAGTGAGGCATCTAAATGGCATTGTTTACCTGTATGTCTAGGTGGAGCAGCCAGGCAGACAGTTTGAACAGGCTGTGAGTGAGGCATCTAAATGGCAATGTTAACCTGTATGTCTAGGTGGAGCAGCCAGGCAGACAGTTTGAACAGGCTGTGAGTTAGACATCTCAATGGCAATGCTAACCTGCATTTGTCTAGGTGGAGCAGCCAGGCAGACAGATTGAACAGGCTGTGAGTGAGGTATCTAAATGGCAATGCTAACCTGTATATGTCTAGGTGGAGCAGCAAGCCAGACAGTTTGAACAGGCTGTGAGTGAGGCATCTAAATGGCAATGCTAACCTGTATATGTCTAGGTGGAGCAGCCAGTCAGACAGTTTGAACAGGCTGTGAGTGAGGCATCTAAATGGCAATGCTAACCTGTATATGTCTAGGTGGGACAGCTAGTCAGACAGTTTGAACAGGCTGTGAGTGAGGTATCTAAATGGCAATGCTAACCTGTATATGTCTAGGTGGAGCAGCCAGGCAGACAGTTTAGACAGGCTGTGAGGTATCTAAATGGCAATGCTTACCTGTATATGTCTAGGTGGAGCAGCCAGGCAGACAGTTTGAACAGGCTGTGACTGAGGCATCTAAATGGCAATGCTAACCTGTATATGTCTAGGTGGAGCAGCCAGGCAGACAGTTTGAACAGGCTGTGGGTGAGGCATCTAAATGGCAATGCTAACCTGTATATGTCTAGGTGGAGCAGCCAGGCAGACAGTTTGAACAGGCTGTGAGTGAGGCATCTAAATGGCAATGCTAACCTGTATATGTCAAGGTGGAGCAGCCAGGCAGACAGTTTGAACAGGCTATGACTGAGGCATCTAAATGGCAATGCTAACCTGTATATGTCTAGGTGGGACAGCCAGGCAGACAGTTTGAACAGGCTGTGAGTGAGGCATCTAAATGGCAATGCTAACCTGTATATGCCTAGGTGGAGCAGCCAGGCAGACAGTTTGAACAGGCTGTGAGTGAGACATCTAAATGGCAATGCTAACCTGTATATGTCTAGGTGGAGCAGCCAGCCAGACAGTTTGAACAGGCTGTGAGTGAGACATCTAAATGGCAATGCTGGCCTGTATATGTCTAGGTGGGACAGCCAGCCAGACAGTTTGAACAGGCTGTGAGTGAGGCATCTAAATAGCAATGCTTACCAGTATATGTCTAGGTGGGACAGCCAGGCAGACAGTTTGAACAGGCTGTGAGTGAGGCATCTAAATGGCAATGCTAACCTGTATATGTCTAGGTGGAGCAGCCAGGCAGACAGTTTGAACAGGCTGTGAGTGAGGCATCTAAATGGCAAGGTTTACCTGTATATGTCTAGGTGTAACAGGCAGCCACACAGTTTGAACAGGCTGTGAGTGAGGCATCTAAATGGCAATGCTAACCTGTATATGTCTAGGGTGGACAGCCAGTCAGACAGTTTGAACAGGCTGTGAGAGGGGCATCTAAATGGCAATGCTTACCAGTATATGTCTAGGTGGAACAGCCAGCCAGACAGTTTGAACAGGCTATGACTGAGGCATCTAAATGGCAATGCTAACCTGTATATGTCTAGGTGGGACAGCCAGGCAGACAGTTTGAACAGGCTGTGAGTAAGGCATCTAAATGGCAATGCTAACCTGTATATGCCTAGGTGGAGCAGCCAGGCAGACAGTTTGAACAGGCTGTGAGTGAGACATCTAAATGGCAATGCTAACCTGTATATGTCTAGGTGGAGCAGCCAGCCAGACAGTTTGAACAGGCTGTGAGTGAGACATCTAAATGGCAATGCTAACCTGTATATGTCTAGGTGGGACAGCCAGCCAGACAGTTTGAACAGGCTGTGAGTGAGGCATCTAAATGGCAATGCTTACCAGTATATGTCTAGGTGGGACAGCCAGGCAGACAGTTTGAACAGGCTGTGAGTGAGGCATCTAAATGGCAATGCTAACCTGTATATGTCTAGGTGGAGCAGCCAGGCAGACAGTTTGAACAGGCTGTGAGTGAGGCATCTAAATGGCAAGGTTTACCTGTATATGTCTAGGTGTAACAGGCAGCCACACAGTTTGAACAGGCTGTGAGTGAGGCATCTAAATGGCAATGCTAACCTGTATATGTCTAGGGTGGACAGCCAGTCAGACAGTTTGAACAGGCTGTGAGAGGGGCATCTAAATGGCAATGCTTACCAGTATATGTCTAGGTGGAACAGCCAGCCAGACAGTTTGAACAGGCTGTGAGTGAGGCATCTAAACTTCAATGCTTACCAGTATATGTCTAGGTGGAACAGCCAGCCAGACAGTTTGAACAGGCTGTGAGTGAGGCATCTAAATGGCATTGTTTACCTGTATGTCTAGGTGGAGCAGCCAGGCAGACAGTTTGAACAGGCTGTGAGTGAGGCATCTAAATGGCTTTGTCTAGGTGGAGCAGCCAGCCAGACAGTTTAAACAGGCTGTGACTGAGGTATCTAAATGGCAATGCTAACCTGTATATGGCTAGGTGGAGCAGCCAGGCAGACAGTTTAGACAGGCTGTGAGGTATCTAAATGGCAATGATTACCTGTATATGTCTAGGTGGAGCAGCCAGGCAGACAGTTTAAACAGGCTGTGAGTGAGGCATCTAAATGGCATTGTTTACCTGTATAGGTCTAGGTGGAGCAGCCAGGCAGACAGTTTGAACAGGCTGTGGGTGAGGCATCTAAATGGCAATGTTAACCTGTATGTGTCTAGGTGGGACAGCCAGTCAGACAGTTTGAACAGGCTGTGAGTGAGACATCTAAATGGCAATGCTTACCTGTATATGTCTAGGTGGAGCAGCCAGGCAGACAGTTTGAACAGGCTGTGACTGAGGTATCTAAATGGCATTGTTTACCTGTATGTCTAGGTGGGACAGCCAGTCAGACAGATTGAACAGGCTGTGAGTGAGGCATCTAAATGGCAATGATTACCTGTATATGTCTAGGTGGAGCAGCCAGGCAGACAGTTTGAACAGGCTGTGAGTGAAGCATCTAAATGGCAATGCTAACCTGTATATGTCTGGGTTGAGCAGCCAGTCAGACAGTTTGAACAGGCTGTGAGTGAGGCATCTAAATGGCAATGCCAACCTGCATTTGTCTAGGTGGAGCAGCCAGGCAGACAGTTTGAACAGGCTGTGAGTGAGGCATCTAAATGGCAATGCTTACCTGTATATGTCTAGGTGGAGCAGCCAGCCAGACAGTTTGAACAGGCTGTGACTGAGGTATCTAAATGGCAATGCTAACCTGTATATGGCTAGGTGGAGCAGCCAGACAGACAGTTTGAACAGGCTGTGAGTGAGGCATCTAAATGGCAATGCTAACCTGTATATGTCTAGGTGGAACAGCCAGTCTGACAGTTTGAACAGGCTGTGAGTGAGGCATCTAAATGGCAATGTTTACCAGTATATGTCTAGGTGGGACAGCCAGCCAGACAGTTTGAACAGGCTGTGAGTGAGGCATCTAAATGGCAATGATTACCTGTTTATGTCTAGGTGGGACAGCCAGCCAGACAGTTTGAACAGGCTGTGAGTGAGGTATCTAAATGGCAATGCTTACCAGTATATGTCTAGGTGGAGCAGCCAGCCAGACAGTTTGAACAGGCTGTGAGTGAGGCATCTAAATGGCATTGTTTACCTGTATAGGTCTAGGTGGAGCAGCCAGGCAGACAGTTTGAACAGGCTGTGGGTGAGGCATCTAAATGGCAATGCTTACCAGTATATGTCTAGGTGGAGGAGCCAGCCAGACAGTTTGAACAGGCTGTGAGTGAGGCATCTAAATGGCATTGTTTACCTGTATATGTCTAGGTGGAGCAGCCAGGCAGACAGTTTGAACAGGCTGTGACTGAGGTATCTAAATGGCATTGTTTACCTGTATGTCTAGGTGGGACAGCCAGTCAGACAGTTTGAACAGGCTGTGAGTGAGGCATCTAAATGGCAATGATTACCTGTATATGTCTAGGTGGAGCAGCCAGGCAGACAGTTTGAACAGGCTGTGAGTGAAGCATCTAAATGGCAATGCTAACCTGTATATGTCTAGGTGGAGCAGCCAGCCAGACAGTTTGAACAGGCTGTGAGTGAGGCATCTAAGTGGCAATGCTTACCTGTAAATGGCTAGGTGGAGCAGCCAGGCAGACAGTTTGAACAGGCTGTGGCTGAAGCATCTAAATAGCAATGTTTACCTGTATATGTCTAGGTGGAGCAGCCAGGCAGACAGTTTGAACAGACTGAGTGAGACATCTAAATGGCAATGCTTACCAGTATATGTCTAGGTGGAGCAGCCAGCCAGACAGTTTGAACAGGGTGTGAGTGAGGCATCTAAATGGCAATGCTAACCTGTATATGTCTAGGTGGGACAGCCAGTCAGACTGTTTGAACAGGCTGTGAGTGAGACATCTAAATGGCAATGCTTACCTGTATATGTCTAGGTGGGACAGCCAGTCAGACAGTTTGAACAGGCTGTGAGTGAGGCATCTAAATGGCAATGTTAACCTGTATATGTCTAGGTGGAGCAGCTAGCCAGACAGTTTGAACAGGCTGTGACTGAGGTATCTAAATGGCAATGCTAACCTGTATATGTCTAGGTGGGACAGCCAGCCAGACAGTTTGAACAGGCTGTGAGTGAGGCATCTAAATGGCAATGCTTACCAGTATATGTCTAGGTGGAGCAGCCAGTCAGACAGTTTGAACAGGCTGTGAGTGAGGTATCTAAATGGCAATGCTAACCTGTATATGTCTAGGGTGGACAGCCAGTCAGACAGTTTGAACAGGCTGTGAGAGAGGCATCTA
This sequence comes from Loripinus fragilis, assembly GCA_964019695.1. Classification (NCBI taxonomy): domain Eukaryota; kingdom Metazoa; phylum Mollusca; class Bivalvia; order Lucinida; family Lucinidae; genus Loripinus; species Loripinus fragilis. The sequence goes on from OZ026519.1 coordinate 37,322, forward strand.
AATGGCAATGCTTACCAGTATATGTCTAGGTGGAACAGCCAGCCAGACAGTTTGAACAGGCTGTGAGTGAGGCATCTAAATGGCATTGTTTACCTGAATGTCTAGGTGGAGCAGCCAGGCAGACAGTTTGAACAGGCTGTGAGTGAGGCATCTAAATGGCAATGCTAACCTGCATTTGTCTAGGTGGAGCAGCCAGCCAGACAGTTTAAACAGACTGTGACTGAGGTATCTAAATGGCAATGCTAACCTGTATATGGCTAGGTGGAGCAGCCAGGCAGACAGTTTAGACAGGCTGTGAGGTATCTAAATGGCAATGATTACCTGTATATGTCTAGGTGGAGCAGCCAGGCAGACAGTTTGAACAGGCTGTGAGTGAGGTATCTAAATGGCAATGTTAACCTGTATATGTCTAGGTGGAGCAGCAAGCCAGACAGTTTAAACAGGCTGTGAGTGAGGCATCTAAATGGCAATGCTAACCTGTATATGGCTAGGTGGAGCAGCCAGTCAGACAGTTTGAACAGGCTGTGAGTGAGGCATCTAAATGGCAATGCTAACCTGTATAGGGCTAGGTGGAGCAGCCAGTCAGACAGTTTGAACAGGCTGTGAGTGAGGCATCTAAATGGCAATGCTAACCTGTATATGTCTAGGTGGAGCAGCCAGTCAGACAGTTTGAACAGGCTGTGAGTGAGGCATCTAAATGGCAATGCTAACCTGTATATGTCTAGGTGGAGCAGCCAGTCAGACAGTTTGAACAGGCTGTGAGTGAGGCATCTAAATGGCAATGCTAACCTGCATTTGTCTAGGTGGAGCAGCCAGCTAGACAGTTTAAACAGGCTGTGACTGAGGTATCTAAATGGCAATGCTAACCTGTATATGGCTAGGTGGAGCAGCCAGGCAGACAGTTTGAACAGGCTGTGAGTGAGGCATCTAAATGGCAATGCTAACCTGTATATGTCTAGGTGGAACAGCCAGTCAGACAGTTTAAACAGGCTGTGACTGAGGTATCTAAATGGCAATGCTAACCTGTATATGTCTAGGTGGAGCAGCCAGGCAGACAGTTTGAACAGGCTGTGAGTGAGGCATCTAAATGGCAATGCTAACCTGCATTTGTCTAGGTGGAGCAGCCAGCCAGACAGTTTAAACAGGCTGTGACTGAGGTATCTAAATGGCAATGCTAACCTGTATATGTCTAGGTGGAGCAGCCAGGCAGACAGTTTGAACAGGCTGTGAGTGAGGTATCTAAATGGCAATGCTTACCAGTATATGTCTAGGTGGAGCAGCCAGCCAGACAGTTTGAACAGGCTGTGAGTGAGGCATCTAAATGGCATTGTTTACCTGTATAGGTCTAGGTGGAGCAGCCAGGCAGACAGTTTGAACAGGCTGTGGGTGAGGCATCTAAATGGCAATGTTAACCTGTATGTGTCTAGGTGGGACAGCCAGTCAGACAGTTTGAACAGGCTGTGAGTGAGACATCTAAATGGCAATGCTTACCTGTATATGTCTAGGTGGAGCAGCCAGGCAGACAGTTTGAACAGGCTGTGACTGAGATATCTAAATGGCATTGTTTACCTGTATGTCTAGGTGGGACAGCCAGTCAGACAGTTTGAACAGGCTGTGAGTGAGGCATCTAAATGGCAATGATTACCTGTATATGTCTAGGTGGAGCAGCCAGGCAGACAGTTTGAACAGGCTGTGAGTGAAGCATCTAAATGGCAATGCTAACCTGTATATGTCTAGGTGGAGCAGCCAGTCAGACAGTTTGAACAGGCTGTGAGTGAGGCATCTAAATGGCAATGCTAACCTGCATTTGTCTAGGTGGAGCAGCCAGGCAGACAGTTTGAACAGGCTGTGAGTGAGGCATCTAAATGGCAATGCTTACCAGTATATGTGTAGGTGGAGCAGCCAGCCAGACAGTTTGAACAGGCTGTGACTGAGGTATCTAAATGGCAATGCTAACCTGTATATGGCTAGGTGGAGCAGCCAGGCAGACAGTTTGAACAGGCTGTGAGTGAGGCATCTAAATGGCAATGCTAACCTGTATATGTCTAGGTGGAACAGCCAGTCTGACAGTTTGAACAGGCTGTGAGTGAGGCATCTAAATAGCAATGTTTACCAGTATATGTCTAGGTGGGACAGCCAGCCAGACAGTTTGAACAGGCTGTGAGTGAGGCATCTTAATGGCAATGATTACCTGTATATGTCTAGGTGGGACAGCCAGCCAGACAGTTTGAACAGGCTGTGAGTGAGGTATCTAAATGGCAATGCTTACCAGTATATGTCTAGGTGGAGCAGCCAGGCAGACAGTTTGAACAGGCTGTGAGGTATCTAAATGGCAATGCTAACCTGTATATGTCTAGGTGGAGCAGCCAGGCAGACAGTTTGAACAGGCTGTGAGTGAGGCATCTAAATGGCAATGATTACCTGTATATGTCTAGGTGGAGCAGCCAGCCAGACAGTTTGAACAGGCTGTGAGTGAGGCATCTAAATGGCAATGCTAACCTGTATATGTCTAGGTGGAGCAGCCAGTCAGACAGTTTGAACAGGCTGTGAGTGAGGCATCTAAATGGCAATGCTAACCTGCATTTGTCTAGGTGGAGCAGCCAGCTAGACAGTTTAAACAGGCTGTGACTGAGGTATCTAAATGGCAATGCTAACCTGTATATGGCTAGGTGGAGCAGCCAGGCAGACAGTTTGAACAGGCTGTGAGTGAGGCATCTAAATGGCAATGCTAACCTGTATATGTCTAGGTGGAACAGCCAGTCAGACAGTTTAAACAGGCTGTGACTGAGGTATCTAAATGGCAATGCTAACCTGTATATGTCTAGGTGGAGCAGCCAGGCAGACAGTTTGAACAGGCTGTGAGTGAGGCATCTAAATGGCAATGCTAACCTGCATTTGTCTAGGTGGAGCAGCCAGCCAGACAGTTTAAACAGGCTGTGACTGAGGTATCTAAATGGCAATGCTAACCTGTATATGTCTAGGTGGAGCAGCCAGGCAGACAGTTTGAACAGGCTGTGAGTGAGGTATCTAAATGGCAATGCTTACCAGTATATGTCTAGGTGGAGCAGCCAGCCAGACAGTTTGAACAGGCTGTGAGTGAGGCATCTAAATGGCATTGTTTACCTGTATAGGTCTAGGTGGAGCAGCCAGGCAGACAGTTTGAACAGGCTGTGGGTGAGGCATCTAAATGGCAATGTTAACCTGTATGTGTCTAGGTGGGACAGCCAGTCAGACAGTTTGAACAGGCTGTGAGTGAGACATCTAAATGGCAATGCTTACCTGTATATGTCTAGGTGGAGCAGCCAGGCAGACAGTTTGAACAGGCTGTGACTGAGATATCTAAATGGCATTGTTTACCTGTATGTCTAGGTGGGACAGCCAGTCAGACAGTTTGAACAGGCTGTGAGTGAGGCATCTAAATGGCAATGATTACCTGTATATGTCTAGGTGGAGCAGCCAGGCAGACAGTTTGAACAGGCTGTGAGTGAAGCATCTAAATGGCAATGCTAACCTGTATATGTCTAGGTGGAGCAGCCAGTCAGACAGTTTGAACAGGCTGTGAGTGAGGCATCTAAATGGCAATGCTAACCTGCATTTGTCTAGGTGGAGCAGCCAGGCAGACAGTTTGAACAGGCTGTGAGTGAGGCATCTAAATGGCAATGCTTACCAGTATATGTGTAGGTGGAGCAGCCAGCCAGACAGTTTGAACAGGCTGTGACTGAGGTATCTAAATGGCAATGCTAACCTGTATATGGCTAGGTGGAGCAGCCAGGCAGACAGTTTGAACAGGCTGTGAGTGAGGCATCTAAATGGCAATGCTAACCTGTATATGTCTAGGTGGAACAGCCAGTCTGACAGTTTGAACAGGCTGTGAGTGAGGCATCTAAATAGCAATGTTTACCAGTATATGTCTAGGTGGGACAGCCAGCCAGACAGTTTGAACAGGCTGTGAGTGAGGCATCTTAATGGCAATGATTACCTGTATATGTCTAGGTGGGACAGCCAGCCAGACAGTTTGAACAGGCTGTGAGTGAGGTATCTAAATGGCAATGCTTACCAGTATATGTCTAGGTGGAGCAGCCAGGCAGACAGTTTGAACAGGCTGTGAGGTATCTAAATGGCAATGCTAACCTGTATATGTCTAGGTGGAGCAGCCAGGCAGACAGTTTGAACAGGCTGTGAGTGAGGCATCTAAATGGCAATGATTACCTGTATATGTCTAGGTGGAGCAGCCAGCCAGACAGTTTGAACAGGCTGCGAGTGAGGCATCTAAATGGCATTGTTTACCTGTATAGGTCTAGGTGGAGCAGCCAGGCAGACAGTTTGAACAGGCTGTGGGTGAGGCATCTAAATGGCAATGTTAACCTGTATGTGTCTAGGTAGGACAGCCAGTCAGACAGTTTGAACAGGCTGTGAGTGAGACATCTAAATGGCAATGATTACCTGTATATGTCTAGGTGGAGCAGCCAGGCAGACAGTTTGAACAGGCTGTGACTGAGGTATCTAAATGGCATTGTTTACCTGTATGTCTAGGTGGGACAGCCAGTCAGACAGTTTGAACAGGCTGTGAGTGAGGCATCTAAATGGCAATGATTACCTGTATATGTCTAGGTGGAGCAGCCAGGCAGACAGTTTGAACAGGCTGTGAGTGAAGCATCTAAATGGCAATGCTAACCTGTATATGTCTAGGTGGAGCAGCCAGCCAGACAGTTTGAACAGGCTGTGAGTGAGGCATCTAAATGGCAATGCTAACCTGTAAATGGCTAGGTGGAGCAGCCAGGCAGACAGTTTGAACAGGCTGTGGCTGAAGCATCTAAATAGCAATGTTAACCTGTATATGTCTAGGTGGAGCAGCCAGGCAGACAGTTTGAACAGACTGTGAGTGAGACATCTAAATGGCAATGCTTACCAGTATATGTCTAGGTGGAGCAGCCAGCCAGACAGTTTGAACAGGGTGTGAGTGAGGCATCTAAATGGCAATGCTAACCTGTATATGTCTAGGTGGGACAGCCAGTCAGACAGTTTGAACAGGCTGTGAGTGAGACATCTAAATGGCAATGCTTACCTGTATATGTCTAGGTGGGACAGCCAGTCAGACAGTTTGAACAGGCTGTGAGTGAGGCATCTAAATGGCAATGTTAACCTGTATATGTCTAGGTGGAGCAGCTAGCCAGACAGTTTGAACAGGCTGTGACTGAGGTATCTAAATGGCAATGCTAACCTGTATATGTCTAGGTGTGACAGCCAGCCAGACAGTTTGAACAGGCTGTGAGTGAGGCATCTAAATGGCAATGCTTACCAGTATATGACTAGGTGGAGCAGCCAGTCAGACAGTTTGAACAGGCTGTGAGTGAGGTATCTAAATGGCAATGCTAACCTGTATATGTCTAGGTGGAGCAGCCAGTCAGACAGTTTGAACAGGCTGTGAGTGAGACATCTAAATGGCAATGCTTACCAGTATATGTCTAGGTGGAACAGCCAGCCAGTCAGTTTGAACCGGCTGTGACTGAGGCATCTAAATGGCAATGTTTACCTGTATAAGTCAAGGTGGAGCAGCCAGCCAGACAGTTTGAACAGGCTGTGAGTGAGGCATCTAAATGGCAATGCTAACCTGTACATGGCTAGGTGGAGCAGCCAGGCAGACAGTTTGAACAGGCTGTAGCTGAAGCATCTAAATAGCAATGTTTACCTGTATATGTCTAGGTGGAGCAGCCAGGCAGACAGTTTGAACAGACTGTGAGTGAGACATCTAAATGGCAATGCTTACCAGTATATGTCTAGGAGGAGCAGCCAGCCAGACAGTTTGAACAGGGTGTGAGTGAGGCATCTAAATGGCAATGCTAACCTGTATATGTCTAGGTGGGACAGCCAGTCAGACAGTTTGAACAGGCTGTGAGTGAGACATCTAAATGGCACTGCTTACCTGTATATGTCTAGGTGGAGCAGCCAGGCAGACAGTTTGAACAGGCTGTGACTGAGGTATCTAAATGGCATTGTTTACCTGTATGTCTAGGTGGGACAGCCAGTCAGACAGTTTGAACAGGCTGTGAGTGAGGCATCTAAATGGCAATGATTACCTGTATATGTCTAGGTGGAGCAGCCAGCCAGACAGTTTGAACAGGCTGTGAGTGAAGCATCTAAATGGCAATGCTAACCTGTATATGTCTAGGTGGAGCAGCCAGCCAGACAGTTTGAACAGGCTGTGAGTGAGGCATCTAAATGGCAATGCTAACCTGTATGTCTAGGTGGGAAAGCCAGTCAGACAGTTTGAACAGGCTGTGAGTGAGGCATCTAAATGGCAATGCTTACCAGTATATGTCTAGGTGGAACAGCCAGCCAGACAGTTTCAACAGGCTGTGAGTGAGGCATCTAAATATCAATGCTTACCAGTATATGTCTAGGTGGAACAGCCAGTCAGACAGTTTGAACAGGCTGTGAGTGAGGCATCTAAATGGCATTGTTTACCTGTATAGGTCTAGGTGGAGCAGCCAGCCAGACAGTTTGAACAGGCTGTGATTGAGGCATCTAAATGGCATTGTTTACCTCTATGTCTAGGTGGAGCAGCCAGGCAGACAGTTTGAACAGGCTGTGAGTGAGGTATCTAAATGGCAATGCTAACCTGTATATGTCTAGGTGGAGCAGCCAGGCAGACAGTTTGAACAGGCTGTGAGTGAGGCATCTAAATGGCAATGTTAACCTGTATATGTCTAGGTGGAGCAGCCAGCCAGACAGTTTGAACAGGCTGTGACTGAGGTATCTAAATGGCAATGCTAACCTGTATATGGCTAGGTGGAGCAGCCAGGCAGACAGTTTGAACAGGCTGTGAGTGAGGCATCTAAATGGCAATGTTAACCTGTATATGTCTAGGTGGGACAGCCAGGCAGACAGTTTGAACAGGCTGTGAGTGAGGCATCTAAATGGCAATGCTAACCTGTATATGTCTAGGTGGAGCAGCCAGTCAGACAGTTTGAACAGGCTGTGAGTGAGACATCTAAATGGCAATGCTTACCAGTATATGTCTAGGTGGAGCAGCCAGCCAGACAGTTTGAACAGGCTGTGACTGAGGTATCTAAATGGCAATGCTAACCTGTATATGGCTAGGTGGAGCAGCCAGGCAGACAGTTTGAACAGGCTGTGAGTGAGGCATCTAAATGGCAATGCTAACCTGTATATGTCTAGGTGGAACAGCCAGTCAGACAGTTTGAACAGGCTGTGAGTGAGGCATCTAAATGGCAATGCTAACCTGCATTTGTCTAGGTGGAGCAGCCAGGCAGACAGTTTGAACAGGCTGTGAGTGAGGCATCTAAATGGCAATGCTTACCAGTATATGTCTAGGTGGAGCAGCCAGCCAGACAGTTTGAACAGGCTGTGACTGAGGTATCTAAATGGCAATGCTAACCTGTATATGGCTAGGTGGAGCAGCCAGGCAGACAGTTTGAACAGGCTGTGAGTGAGGCATCTAAATGGCAATGCTAACCTGTATATGTCTAGGTGGAACAGCCAGTCAGACAGTTTGAACAGGCTGTGAGTGAGGCATCTAAATGGCAATGTTTACCAGTATATGTCTAGGTGGGACAGCCAGCCAGACAGTTTGAACAGGCTGTGAGTGAGGCATCTAAATGGCAATGATTACCTGTATATGTCTAGGTGGGACAGCCAGGCAGACAGTTTGAACAGGCTGTGAGTGAGGCATCTAAATGGCAATGATTACCTGTATATGTCTAGGTGGAGCAGCCAGCCAGACAGTTTGAACAGGCTGTGAGTGAGGCATCTAAATGGCAATGTTAACCTGTATATGTCTAGGTGGAACAGCCAGTCAGACAGTTTGAACAGGCTGTGAGTGAGGCATCTAAATGGCATTGTTTACCTGTATAGGTCTAGGTGGAGCAGCCAGGCAGACAGTTTGAACAGGCTGTGGGTGAGGCATCTAAATGGCAATGTTAACCTGTATGTCTAGGTGGAGCAGCAAGCCAGACAGATTGAACAGGCTGTGAGTGAGGCATCTAAATGGCAAGGCTTACCTGTATATGTCTAGGTGGAACAGCGGGAGGATTAGACCTGGCATCATACTGACAAGCTGTTCTGTACTGACCATCATCCCGGGGCTCTTGCTTCAAACGAAGGTTGAGTGGGTCAATACTGAAAAATAATTTCTGTTCAATAAATAAGGTTTGAGATCTTTGTTAAGATGATGGGGGTTAAAGGAAAATCTTAGGCTTCTTTATCATGTTCTAGTACAATTTGAGTCACTGTAGATGTCATAAATGAGCGGGTTTATTTTCCCGCCAAAGATTATGAAATTAACATTTTTGTTTTTTTTGATTCTTTATATCCAAGTCAACATTTTTCAGTCATGTCGGACGGGTATTCCTGGGTTGAACCAGTACTAAGCAGAGGATAAAGTGTCTTGCTCAAGGACAAAGCAGTGCCTCTGGTGAGGGTTGAACCTGCAACCCCTTGATCTTGAGTTAAGCACTCTAGGGAGTGCAGTGGCTCAGTGGTAGAGTGCTTGACTCGAGACCGAGAGGCCGCAGGTTCGAGCCTCACCGGCGTCACTGCATTGTGGTCCTTGAGCAAGACACATTTATCCTAGCTTAGTACTGGTTCAACCCAGGAAGACCCGTCCCTTTATAACTGACAGATCATTGATGGGACGTAAAGAATCAAATCAAACAAACTAATCAAGCACTCTACCACTTAGTCACCACACTGCTCACAAATTAACATCTGATATTGTAGATATAATCTTTGGATAGTATAGTGATGATACAAAAAATCAGAAATCAAACAAGAGCTGAAAGGAAGATATATTTTTTTTAAATTTTATGCAGCAGGTTGATAGGGTTAAAAGGTTCAGGCAACCCTTTAACCCTTCACCTCATAGAGACACCTTTTAACAATTTTGCAAATACAGCAGACCCAGATCAGGCAGCTCTTGTAAGGGTTGCCTGATCAGAATCTTCCCTGATTGCTTATGAAAATATTATAAGATTTTAAAAAGATACAAACCTACACTAGCGGACCTGACAAGCAGTTTCTTTGTTCTATGTACAAACGATAAAATTTATCTATATAATTATTCATAGTGGGTGGAGTTTAGCATGAATATTCATGAAGGAAAGGGTTAACAGAAGCGTACATATAATATATTATTAGCACTAAACAGACATCTACTTTTTTGTACAGTTAAGAGTGCGTGCCAAAAAATAATTTTCTTATCATATGCTGTGGGTACTCAAAAGATCAGTCTCAATGAGACGGTTCTTTTGAGCACCCAAAACACATGTTAAAATTGATGGGTACAAAAATATTTAAAATTTTATGCTCAAAAAGTTTGTTTCTCTTAACCTGAGTTTTAATCAATTTCTAGATGACATGAATTGTTGAACCCAATATGGTAAATTGTTAAAGATGGAAAATTTTGTGTTTTGGTCAAGAAAAGTCACATACGGATTACAGGCTGCTACGGGAAAAAACTTGTCTTGGATGTTTCCGACAAAGTGAGATTTAAACCCACCTGCTCAGTTACAGAGACTAGCAAGAAAATTAAAACACCTAAGACAGGTATTCTCTTGTCAAGGTCTCTTGAAAAGAGGGCTATTTAAAATACTTCATTTTACTTTTTCTTCTTACTTAAAAGCAAAAACTATGATGTAGGAGCTCTGGCAAATAATTTTTAGCTAAAACATATGACTAGATTGATGGATAAGAAAATGATCAACATCTTATAATGAAATATTTTTGCTATTAAGACTAATGAATATAGGACTTACTTGAACCTGCCTGTAGGTACCCCGGCTCCTGCTGGTAATATTTTAGTTGGTGGTGGCTTTGGACGTATGGGCGGGTATTTAACTCCTGTAGTAGAAAATAAAGAGAAAAATAGTTACAAGTTACATTAATAAACATTTCTAAAATGATTTTTTTATTTATTTTTTTTAGATCTTATAACTGTATTAGCACATTCGACGGCACATCATCACAAATTCCCAGGCGTTTGATAGCTTTTGAACACTTGCCAGAGCCCCTGAGGGAGGGGCTCAAAATTAATAGGCTCTTGCATGCCCCACTTGTGTATGCAAATAATTCAACAAATTTGGACAGACAGAGGCGATCACAACATCCAGATACCCCAGTGGATATTTTTGAATGCCACAAGAAACCATTTCCAATTTATTGGGTCTTATCTTTAAAATATTTCTTATGATAAGCTTTATGACTGCTGTGAGACATGTTGAGTTGCTTTAATCTATAACATGTTTAGTTTGTAACAAGTAAGACAAGGAAATGGCTAAAGTTGACATGCTATAACAGTTTGACGTGTTTAGTTTGTAACAAGTAAGACAAGGTAATGGCTAAAGTTGACATGCTATAACAGTTGGCACCACCACCAGAACATCATAGAAACATGCTAGTATAAACAACAAAGCTCAGTCTTGTTACCATAAATGCTCTTAATTTTAACAATTTTATTGACTATCTGTTGGGTCCTTAACCCTTTCTAGACTGAAAACCCATAAATTGGTACACTATAATAATTGCAAATAGTGAACTGAACTTCACAGGAATTTAACTGAATGTACATGGTATATCTGTCTCTATATATATAGGTGTCCCAATTACAAATATTTCTGAGGAGAGAAGAGTGCATTGGCTCAGTTGGTAGAGTGATAAGCTTGGGAGCTAGTCAATGGTGCCACTGTGTTGCATCCTTGAAAAAGACATTTTTTCCTCTGCTTAGTACTGGTTGGACCCAGGAAAATGTTAAAAAATGACTGAATATTGTTGACTGGGACATAAAGCATCAACACTAACAAACACAACAACTATTTCTAAGTGATCAAGGCTGTTAAAGAGCTAACTACTTGTAGGTTAGGTAATAATTTGAGTACATTGAACAGCTACATGTATCAATCATAGGTTTAGATAAACAAATTTTTTGAGCTCAGCGCCCTAGATAAGCTTTTGGGTCAATTGGGTATTTATGCAACCTGGTTATCCTCAATTGCGTTCTTGCAAAAACAATTGCCTATTTTCATATTTTTTACGCCACGTTTTTTTTTTCTTTGATTACAAGTTTTCTTATTGCATGAAGCCATCACAATAGTATTGCAATGGTAGTCAACAATAGTGCTTGCATATTAATCACTCCCATCCTCTGCCTTTCTAAAGTATCAAACTAGCGGATTTTATTGTACCTCCCCTTGTTGACATTCGAGTGTTTTTTTATATACAGCTTTCATCAGAGTGTTTTCCGCGCGAAATACTGGACTGGGCACAGATATTTTATTCATACAACTGGAGTTATATTGCGCGCTCGCTACTAAAAAAAAATCAGTACCCGACTGCCATTTGTTTATCACCCAAATGGAAATGAAAATTAATGGACCAATTGGTACGCAATGACATCGCATGTAATTGCATATCGATTGTTAGAATTGCTTTTTGGTACGCACACATTTGATTTTAATTGCTTTTTCGAGGATTTTAATTGCGTATTTCCGCAAATACGCTGCTTATCTAGGGTGCTGGAGCTTAAAATTTTAAATATTTTTTAATCCATCAGTTTGAGCATGTATGTTTTGGGTGCTCAAAAGGTTTTAGGTGCTCAAAAGAACCGTCTCATTGAGAACGTTCTTTTGAGTACCCACAACATATGTTTTGGTTGAGAAATAAGAAAGTTAATATTTTGGTATGCACTCTTAACTAAAGGCCTGATCAACAAAGTGAAACTTTATAATGTAATTGTTACAAGTTTTGTATCATTGATTTGCATTAACATGATTAACCTGTTGTTTCAAGATGACCATCCTTATCCTGCAAATATTCTCGTGGAAATGTCGTCTGCATATTGCTTCTACTGCATATATTCAAATGCAGTCTCGGTCCATGTTTGCAATTGGACTACCAAAGAACACAAGTACATCAGGCCTTTAGTTAAGAGTGCCTACTAGTAAAATATAATTTTCTTATTTCTCAACCAAAACATGGGTCTCAATGAGGTGGTTCTTTTGAGCACCCAAAACATATGTTAAAACAGATGGGTAAGAAAATACATGTATTTAAAAATGTTGCTTATCTAAACCTATATAATGGTACATGTAGATGAGCAAGTGGGTGATGGATATCCTGAATGGTCAATCATCTCATTCAAATGGAACTTTTATGTCTCCACAAAACAACTTTTGAATGGAAATAATGAAAATTGCCAATGTACAAGAGGTGTTTCATGTTTATTTGAACAAATTTGAAATTGCCCTATCTCATTTATTTCTTATTATATTTAGTAACAATAAATTTGCATTGATTAATATGATCTCCAGAAATGCGCAGTCACAAAGAAAATAGATCTTAACTTTATTCGCTGGATTAAAACAGTCTCTGAAGATGAGTAGTCAAAATTTAAGCGTTTAAAATTGCTGTCTGAAACAAAATGTTCAAAATCGTTCTCGAACAATTTCTCTTAAAGTGGTGAAGTTTTTCTCTTGGAACCTATTATAAATTGTACATAAATGATTAAAGCGTGTTCTGCTAAGAAATAAAACATTTCCCTTGGATATTTACATTTTGGAAGCAACTTTAACATTAAATTTTGGGGGTTACAGTTTCCAAAGCAACACTAAATTGTAAGCAAAATACATGAATGCAAAATTTGGTGATTAGTTTTATCAGCGATATATTCTTGAACTATTTAAGAACTTTTGTTGGCTGTGAGTTTTGAGAATTTGTTTTTCACAATTCTTCCAGGACACATTTCATACATGGAATGTCCATTTGGGCACTCGTATGGTAGTACTTATAAAGCCCAGTTGTCAAGCGAAAGCAGGCGTACAGAAGCTGTTTTTTGTTTGAATAATAGACTGAACGCTCCTCTAAGCTTTAAAGGAATTTGAACACTTTTAGACGCATTTTCATTAGAAATACACCCGTTTTAGCTCTTAAAATCATTAAAAGGGGGGTTGGCGTGTATTTTGGGATGCTGTGTTATGGTTATGCTTTAAATTACCTATTTGTCTATTTGGTCTTACAGGGGACATGTCCTTTATTTAAGAGAAAGCAAATATTATTTATTTTATTCACATCCAACCTCGTAAAATGAAAGTCACATTTGTTCAAATAAAACATGAAAAAGATCTCGTATATAGAGGATCTTACATGAGTGCTCATGTTTTATTGAATTTATTAAACAAGTTGAGGAAAAGAGATCAAATGCGAGGCATGCCGAGCATTTTATCTCTTTTTCGCAGCGAGTTTAATAAATTCAATTAAACAGGAGCATGAATGTTAGATTCTATTTATCATATGACATTAAAATCATTTTGAAATCATGTTTATGGCATAAACCCATTAGTGTTTTGCCATATGGGTTACTTTAAAAGCGTCATTTCACAACGTTTCCTGAAAATCTGTAAACCACTAGTGGTTTATCGATTTTAATGCATGCGCAAACTTGTTATGGATGTGAAGGTGATTCCTGGAGAGGAGGTTGCTCTGCAGCATCAGCTCCTTGTGAGCGACATGATGATTGATATGCCGCCCCAAATCAAGCGCAAATTCACCCCACGTCCAAAAGTGTGGAAGCTCAGAGATCCTCAAACCTGTAGCCAATTCCAGGAAGCCTTCAAGGCACATGTGCCCGCTGTGGAAACTGAAGCGGCTACTACTACTGAGGAAATCTGGGCGAAACTCAAGACAGGTTTGCTGAAGACAACAGAGGAGGTGTGCGGCACAACAAAGCCCCACCGATGGCGACGTGAAACTTGGTGGTGGAATAAGGAAGTAGATGATGCCATCACAGCCAAGCGCCAAGCTTTCAAAGCATGGAAGACTGGCAAATGCACAAGAGCATCATATAACACTGCCAAGCGCATCTCCCGACGTATGGTGCACCATGCACGCCACGAAGCAGACAAGGTGGTCTATGAGGGCATTGACCACAAGTCGTCTGATATCTTCCGCCTCGCCAACCAGATGAGGAAAGAGAATGTTGATGTTGTAGGCGACAAGCCAGTGAAGAATGACACTGGGGAAATGTCAATGAGCGAGGAGGCAAAGCAGAATGCATGGGCTGAACATTATGAAAGGCTTCTCAACGTTGAATTTGATTGGGACCCTGATCACCTGTCCAATGAACTTCCGTTAGAAGGCCCGCCTATCCCAATCACTATTGACATGGTGAAGAAGGCCATCTCAAAGATGAAGTCAGGCAAAGCTGCAGGTCCATCAGGCATAGTGGTGGAGATGATCAAGGCAGCAGGTGATACAGGGGCCACCATGATCCGAGATCTTGCTACTGCGATTATCCGTGACGGCAAGGTCCCAACTGACTGGGAGGAAAGTTTCATGGTCTGCCTTTACAAGGGCAAGGGTGATGCTTTGGATTGAGGCAACTATCGAGGCCTCAAGCTGACTGAGCAGGCCATGAAGATCCTAGAGAGGATTGTCGATGGTCTCATAAGACAGGTGGTGTCTATTGACGACTCCCAGTTTGGCTTTGTCCCAGGAAGAGGCACTACAGATGCAATCTTTGTGGTCCGGCAGCTGCAGGAGAAATACCTAGCAGTGAACAAGAGGCTTTATATGGCCTTCGTGGACCTAGAGAAAGCATTTGACCGTGTCCCTCGGAAGGTTATCTGGTGGGCCCTGAGAAAGCTAGGCGTTGAGGAATGGATTGTGCGGTTAGTCCAGGGAATGTACGCTAATGCACGAAGCCGGGTTCGTGTTGGCGAGGGTTTCAGCAAAGAGTTTGAGGTGAAAGTTGGGGTCCATCAGGGATCCGTACTCAGTCCCTTGCTCTTCATCATTGTGCTGGAGGCCTTGTCACGTGAGTTTCGGGCTGGTGTTCCCTGGGAGGACCTATACGCAGATGATCTTGTCATCATTGCTGACTCCCTAGAGGAATGTGTCAGGAGGCTCTTGATATGGAAAGAAGCCATGGAGAAGAAGGGATTGAGGGTGAATGCAGGAAAGACAAAAGTCATGATCTGTGGTACAGGCCTGGACCTCTTGCAGAGTTCAGGCGAATACCCATGCGCTGTCTGTCGTACAGGAGTAGGCAACAACAGCATCTACTGCAATGGCTGCAAACTTTGGGTGCATAAGAAATGCAGTGGGCTACAAAGACTGACACCAAATCCTGATTATAGGTGTGCACGGTGCATGGGAAATGCTCGCCCTATTGACGGCAGACCACAGAGTGAAGTCCAGGTTGGACCTGATAAGCTTGAGGTGGTAGCTTCCTTCTGCTACCTAGGTGACATGCTTTCTGCTGGTGGAGGCTGTGAAATGGCGGTCACTACTCGTGTGAAAACCGCCTGGAAGAAGTTCAGGGAGCTACTACCAGTTCTCACATCCCGCCACCTCTCTTACAAGACCCGTGGCCATGTGTACAGCTCTTGCGTGCGGAGCGCCATGCTCCATGCCAGTGAAACTTGGCCACTTACCAAGACGAACCTGCAGCGCTTGCAACGCAATGATAGGGCCATGATCAGACAGATCTGCAGTATCAAGCCAGAGGATGTGGCCAGGGTAAGGTCAAGCGAGCTACTGGCAAAGCTTCAGCTTGAGGACCTCGACCTCATTTTGAGAGAGAGAGAAGGCTTCGCTGGTTTGGGCATGTGGCGCGTTCGAGTGGTGCAATCAGAACAGCATATGATATGCAGATTGACGGCAAGCGGGGGGCAGGGAGGCCCAAGCAAACATGGAAGAAACTGACAGAGAAAGACTGCCGTGAGTGGAAGCTCACCACAGTTGACCCTCAAGAAAGGAGCACCTGGAGATCAGGTGTGATATCTGCTATGCGTGCAGCTAGCCAGTTACCTGGAAAGGGGCCCACTGATGTGGATGATGCCCCTGCACCTGCACGTTAATCAAAAATCCGATTATGATGATGATGATGGCGTTATTCCACTCCCAGACGCGATGTCATGTGATAAAATTTGATACATAATATATACAGATATAATAAATATAACTCAAACTACTATTAAAGGGAAATGTACATCAAAAAGTAGATGTGCCTGAAAAGATAGGCATCTACAAAGACACAGGCATTTGCATGTAGCAAAAATTCGATTGCAAACTTGATCAAAATCTGCTGAAAAATAAAAAAAGCATTCACGTGACTGTAATTAGAAAATGAAAATTTCAGAACCACATGTCAGTACCTCTACCACCGTTTTGAATACATAACTAGAATACAATCAAATTCATGAAATCTTATCAAGATGCACAAAGTCTTTTTTCGCATTTATAAAATCACACATTTTCTAGCATAAATAACCTTTAAATGCTATATATAAGGCATACACATCAATTGAATTTAAAATAATTTTAAAATCTTTATTCATTTGAATTTTGCATATTTGATTACGAGATCATGATATATCAATAATTCACAAATATGACAGCCTCCATTAAAGATATAATGGCACCTTGAAATGCATATACATGTATGTAACTTCTTTATTTCTCAACAGATTTTGATCACGTTTCCAGCAAAATCATTTGAGCGATAAATTCTGTCTTAACTCTGCAGGTCCTGCTGATTTTAAGTTACAGATAGTGGACAACACAACCTTACCTGGATAGCTATAAGTAGAAACTGTCGAAGTAGGATTAGTCAAAGTAGGATTTGGCCTATTATAATAATAATTCTGCGGCACAGACCATGAAAAGCCTGGCCAGTTGAACCCTGGTTGGGTTGTGGAAAGTGGTCCTAGACCTGTTGGGGAGCTGGCAGGAGCAGCCTGGTTATTGTCCCCTGAATTGAGATAACATGACCCAAGATGAAACAGGTACCTCAGGCCTCTAGATAGGCATGGTATCCACAGGCCTCCAGATGGGTGTGCATGATCAAAAATTGTTTTCTTAGTTCTCAACCAAAACATGATGTAGTCGGTCCTCAAAAGAACTGTCTTATTGAGACGGCTCTTTTGAGCACCAAAACCATATAGTAACAATCAGGATTTTAATCTAAAATAAATGCCACAGCAGTTTTTCTAGAAATGATGTACATGTAGAAGCTAATTTTAGCAAGTCGAGTTGATGCTTTATGTCCCAGTTATTCACAACAATTTTTCAGTCAGATTGGGACATTTCCTGGGTTGAACCAGTCCTTAACCTTGCTTAAGGACACAATGCAGTGCATCCAGTGAGACTTGAACCAGCAACCATTCCGATCCCGAGCCAATAACTCGGACACTAAGCCCACGTGCTTCTTATTTTAGCAGGTGAATATATTTGTCATTTTCATTACTGATTTCATACAATACAATTCATTAGCCATTTGACAAATCACGTAGATTCTGATGAGCCAACTTTCTGGATCTAACTTGTTTGCAAGGTAGCCAAAATGGCCGTTCAGAAAACAAGACAGAGAAATATTCAATACAATACAGGTACAGGTACCATAGGCTCGAACAATTCCATTGTCATAGGTTAACATAAGCAAAAGTTTTGAGTGCAAAATTGTAATTATTTTCTTACTCATAGGTTTAAACATATATATTTGTGGGTGCTAAAAAGAACCATCTCAGTAGATGGTTCTTTTGAGTAGTAGAGTACCCACTGTATATTTGGGTTGATAAATAAGAAAAATAATTTTCAATTGCGCCCTCTTATCTGGAGGCCTGCATTGTATAAAAGTAGTGATGGAACAGCTAATAGTAAAAACCCTGATCAGGAGCTTCTGAGC
This sequence comes from Loripinus fragilis, assembly GCA_964019695.1. Lineage (NCBI taxonomy): Eukaryota > Metazoa > Mollusca > Bivalvia > Lucinida > Lucinidae > Loripinus > Loripinus fragilis. The sequence goes on from OZ026519.1 coordinate 55,017, forward strand.
TGGGTTTACACTATTTGCTTGATCTTTAACAGAAATATACATGTATGCTGTTGACACTCTAAAGAACCATCCCACAATGTGGCTCTTTTGAGTACTCACAATGTAAAATTTATAAATACTAATTTGGTAGAAACATAAGATATTGGTGCTTATCACATCGGCGAGCAGTGAAGGCTCTGTCTCAGCACAAAGTATGGATGTAGATGAAGGCTCAGACCAAAATTTAGACCTTTAGATTCATTGGTTACGTGTGCATGAGCTTTTATTATAGGCAATCATGATAGCACCAACATCTCCTGCACTGGCCCATACATATATGCCCTATCACCTGGAGCCTTGAAGTTAGAAGAGAAAAACAATTACAGAACAAAACACCATTACCAATACAAAAAACAAGCAAACATTTGAAATTTTGGCAAGCTCATGAGATTTCGATTCTTATTGCATTTGAGCCGAAATCTTCTTTAAACACTAATACTGATGTTATTCAGTAATGGCTTTTAAAGAAGAATTCGGCTCAAATGCAATAAGAACAGAATGTATCCAGCAAACTTTCTGCTATGTCTTAATCTACGCATATAAACTTTGTGCATACAGGCATAGAAGGCTCATGGCTAGTCTGTGCATTTGCCCTGGCTTGCATGAGCCTACCTTGCTCAACGATCATTTCAATAAGTGCTTAAATCTCATTTTCTGGCTCATTTAGTTTTATTTATTCCCATTTGTCAAACTGAGCACTTATTTTATTTTTTCCATAGTCATAGCTTCAATTAAAACAGCAATGATTCACTTACTGTACTTTACGTTATAACAATGCTGTGATACTCCCAAGATGGTTACAATGAGCACCAACAGCCAGCAGGGTTAATCCTAGGATGGGCCCGATCCATTTTGTGAGAAAACTGTTAATATTTTGCTATATTTATTTCTGGCTGGGCCCCATATACAAGCTATTCAAATCTCATGTCAATTATGCTCTAATGTGGATATTAAGGATTCTTGGGCCCATCAAATTTTGCTAAGGGCCCATGAAAATTTCAAATGGCCCATTAAAATTTGGAAATTTGAATGGGATATGGGCCATTGGGCCCATTTTAAGGGCCCATCATCATTTTGGGCTAGGATTATCCCTGTGGGCCAGCATATGAGAGTTTGATATTTTTTTAGTTTGAGTTGATATTCGTCCCAGTCCAGAATTTTGTCATATAGCAGGCCTCCAGATAAGAATGTGTTTGTTTTTTATTCTTTACGTCCCAGTCAACAATCTTTCAGTTACGTCGGGACGGGTCTTCCTGGGTTGAACCAGTACTAAGCTAGGATTAATGTGTCTTGCTCAAGGACACAACCCAGTGACGCCGGTGAGGCTCGAACCCGCGGCCTTTCGTTCTCGAGTCTAGCACTCTACCACTGAGCCACTGAGCTCCCTGAGATAAGAGTGTGTACTGGAAAATTATTTTCTTATTCCTCAACCAAAAAATATGTTGTGGGTACTCAAAAGAACCGTCTCAATGAGACGGTTCTTTTGAGCACCGAAAACACAGTTTAAATTGATGGGTTAGGAAATAAATGCAATTTTAGGTGCACAAACTATCCTTATCTGGACCTTTGATATAAGGTCTTTTCCTGGGTTTAACCAGTACTAAAGCAGCGGATAAATGTCTTGCTCAATCATAAAGCCACAACATTAGACTCATTAATCTCACTCTACCACTGTGCTTCTCTGTCTATGATACTTATCAGTGAAAGTTCAGATGAGTCTGCTCATTTGTACAGTCTCCAAAGAGCTTTTGCTACTCACACACAAGTATTGCTGTAGATGAAGGTTCAGGCCCTTTTGATAGCTGTGCAAGCTATTTAGGAAAAACATCATGCATAAATGCATTTAAATACTATCCTATTTAAAAAAGTTACTGAAATTTATGTGAGTTTTTCTATGAAGCTCAAAATTTCATTTCGCCTTTCAAAATGCATAAAATTATATTTTTTTTCCAGAAAACCTGAAAAAATTCTAGGTTTCACCAGTAAATTTAGGCAGGGTTGCAGTGATTTTATTTTGCCTATTTTACAGCCCAATAAAGGCCGCTTCCCATTCCCAAAAGGCCTGTATTTTCCCAATTTTGGAGATTTTTTCCCAACCTGAGGATTTTATTGGTATTTATTCCCGAATTCAAAAGGCACTTTCAGGCTGTATCCCAAAAAAGGCAATAAAATCACTGTGCTGGGTTACCCTAAACAGAGGTACTGTTTTTATTTGGCCTAAGAAAATATTCACAAGTTTTTGTTTATCTGGACTTATGCACAAGACAACAAGAGAAACGTACCTCTATAGTTTGGATAGCTATTTTGAGCTGAAGCCGTGGATCTTTGTGTTTGATCTTGCATTGACGCTGCATTCCCCTGGTTGTGTGACCTCTGCTGACTGATACGGTACAGTTCTTGTATTGCATTACTGTCGGAATTATATCCACTTTGTTGTGGACTGGCTGCCTGACCATTCCCAACAGGAACATTGAGATAAGAGGCAAGGTCTCCAATACGGGAACTGTTTCCTTGCTTCATGATGTGGTTGGCTACAAGTTTTTGCAGAAACGCCCTCCGCTGTTCAGATGGTAGGACTTTGTATTTTTCTTTTATATGTGGTGGGTAGGTATTCAAAAGCTCAACAACTTGCTGCGAGACGGTTGATGGAGTGTGTGATGATGTTGTGTTAGGAGCTGCAGCAGCTACAGGTGCTGTCTGGGCCACACTCACAGCAGGTTTAGGAGAGGTGCTCACTGTAGCTGTGTTGTTGGTAGGATAAGACTTCCCATTCACATTGATAAAGCCCATCTTACTGACATTCTTCTTCAGAAAACTCACATCATTTTCATATTTAATATTGAGCTCAAACATGGAATTTTGAATAGAAATGTCTTTATCAAGGAGGATTTTCAGCTGACTGTCCATCAAACCCTTCACTGATAATACCGACATATCATTGCCTGATTCTATAGCTGATTCTACAAACTTAATACAGTGCCTAGCCTGCTCTGCATATTCATCAAATTCCTTTTTCTTTAGCGACAAATCCCTAGTCCTACAGTTACAGACACCCTGTAGGAAATTCAGCAACTGTTTACACCATCTGATCAAATCATTGGTAATCATATCAGCTACCTGTCGAACCTCATTAAACACCTCAATCTGCTGTTTCTTAATGTCCTTCTCCTTCGAGGCAATCCTCTCGGAAGTTTTCTCATTATCATCCAGTCTTGCCTTAAGTTGTTCAACACTAGTTAGGAGGTTCTTCTTCTGATCTGCTATTGTCTCCTCTATAAACTGATACTTGTGGTCCTTATGTCCCAGTAATTGACAATCTCGACATGTCAGTTTATCGCAAGTCAGACAGAACAGCTTCATTTTCTCCGTCTTGTGAACATCACAGAACACCTGTTTCTGAAAAGAGCTGTCCAGTGGATTTGTGTCGTCCACTTCCATTTTAGTGGAGAAGGTGTGATCCTTTGTGATACGAACACGTTTGTGTGCAATAACGCAGGGATCACACAGCCACTCTTGACATTCCATACAAAATGAGGATGCTTTCTGGTTATCATCGCAGGAAGTACAGATAGGAAACTTTTGTGTAGAAGGAGAGCCATCTTCCGAGGTACGGGAATCTTGTGTAACTGCTACCGTAATGAAAGGGTTATCAATCACAGCATCATTCTCTATCTCCAAGTTACAGGTGGGACAAGTTGTCTTCGAAGTGACATCTCCATCACCTGTAAAATTCACAATATGGTAAAATTTTCATGGGTCATAAAGATAAGGCTATACAAAATTCAAGGACATTTCAAGAACAAACAAGAAATTTTCAAGGACAAATTCCATTTGGAACTTCTTGGCCAATTCCATAGAATCAGACCTCAGATATATATTGAGGTCTACTTTGATAACGACGTCATAGAAACCACGTGCCTGCAAAATAAAAAGTTTGACTGCATTAAAACAGGCGGTTAAAACACTTCACGATAAATGTTGTAGAAAGGAATATGCTATAACAATATGTTTATGGAAAAGTGGAAAATGTATCTAACCTGTTGATAAAACTGTTAGGATAATCAGAAAAATCGCTAATTCCAATGCTACCAAACTAATTTTCCTTACACCAGTTTCGGCTAAGTAAACCCATCTGTTTCATACGAAAAAAACTACACCTTACATACATTTGAGACTTGATTCTGAATTGAGACGAGATTTTCTGAATGGGCTTTATTTTTTTTTTGTTCTGTCTTGTGTTTGCTATGTCTTTGTGTGCGTCTGTTTATTTGTGCTTTGTGGTCACCTGCTGGGAAAGGGCTGACCTCTTGGCTCTCGTTTGTGGTGTCTGCTGTGAGTTTGTCACTTTCTCATTGGTATCCTGGGTCAGGTGTGGTACTTGATTGTATCGATTCCTGATCTTTGCACCCTTACTTACTTTACTTTAGTCCTTGACAACTATAGTGGACTGGTCTAGATAAGTCTCGGAGCAGAGCCCTAATTAGTAAGCATATCACCCATATTAATTATAAAAAAAGCAATTATAATTGATTTGGTAGCGTAAAAAAACACACTAAATTTTCAATAGCAATACATGTTCAAATAAATAGCTGTGCATACCGCCTTTATCACTTTGCCACTGCAATCTCCCCAATCAGACCTAATCTTTGACAGGAAGGAAGATTGCCACTACTGGGGAGTTTGCACCATTTGAGGTTCAGTTTTAACTCGGAGTGGCTAATAGAGCACAGCCAACTGACTGGTTTTCAACTAGTCTGGTTCCCTCCCCTTGATCTACCTATCTAGGGTCAGGTATAGGCTAATCTAGACGGCCAAAATCCTGACCGTCAACGAGAATCATGGGATAGGCGTGATCTATGGGAAATAACTCTGAACGTTGTAAAAATGGCGCGGACGATCGAACGGATGATTCATGAAAGCTTTAGATACAATAAAATCAACCAAATTTGAGGCAGGAATCCAGTATCTCAGTGTGCTTTTTTTTTCTCGCAAAACTCGCTTTGCTTTAGTGATTAAAATTAACAAAATATCGTACCTGTCCAACAGTTTGCAACCCACGCTAAACTTGAAATGTACCAGGTCATCTCACTGGTCAATCAATAAACTAATCACAGCCAATGATAGAATAGGGGATACCTGTTGTCGATTTGAGACGATAACAGGGCACCAGTTTAGTTTTCAACATATATTCAATAATTGTACAATAATCAAACTAGAGCAGCAGTCGACGGTACACCATCGCAAATACCCGCTTTTTACTTGTAACATTCACCTTGGGGTCAAGGTCACACAAAATGTAGCTCAGTACCTTTTACATAATGTGACCTATGCATCTGTGAAGTTTAAAGTTGCTATGTCCAATGGTTAAGGAGGAGATGCATTTACAAGAAAAAACATTATATGACCTTGACCTATTGGTTTAATGTCACACAAAATGTTGTCCAGTACCTCCAAATCATATGATCTATGCACCTGCAAAATTTGAAGTTGCTACGTCCAACAGTTTAGGAGAAGATGGATTTACAAGAAAGTACATTATATGACCTTGACCTTAGGGTCAAGGTCACACAAAATGTTGCCCAGTACCGTCCACATCATGTGACCTATGCATCTGCAAACTTTGAAGTTGCTATGTCCAATGGTTCAGGAGAAGATGCATTTACAAGAAAATACATTATTTGACCTTGACCCAAGGTCAAGGTCACATGAAGTGTTGCCTAGTACCCTCGACATCATGTGACCTATGCACCTGCAAAATTTGAAGTTGCTACGTCCAACAGTTTAGGAGAAGATGGATTTACAAGAAAGTACATTATATGACCTTGACCTTAGGGTCAAGGTCACACAAAATGTTGCCCAGTACCGTCCACATCATGTGACCTATGCATCTGCAAACTTTGAAGTTGCTATGTCCAATGGTTCAGGAGAAGATGCATTTACAAGAAAAATACATTATTTGACCTTGACCCAAGGTCAAGGTCACATGAAGTGTTGCCTAGTACCCTCGACATCATGTGACCTATGCACCTGCAAAATTTGAAGTTGCTACGTCCAACAGTTTAGGAGAAGATGGATTTACAAGAAAGTACATTATATGACCTTGACCTTAGGGTCAAGGTCACACAAAATGTTGCCCAGTACCGTCCACATCATGTGACCTATGCATCTGCAAACTTTGAAGTTGCTATGTCCAATGGTTCAGGAGAAGATGCATTTACAAGAAAATACATTATTTGACCTTGACCCAAGGTCAAGGTCACATGAAGTGTTGCCTAGTACCCTCGACATCATGTGACCTATGCACAGGCAAAATTTGAAGTTGCTACTTCCAAAAGTTTATGAGGAGATGTATTTACAAGAAAATACATTATTTGACCTTGACCTGGGGTCAAGGTCACACAAAATGTCACCCAGTACCCTCTACATCATGTGACCTATGCACAGGCAAAATTTGAAGTTGCTACTTCCAAAAGTTTATGAGGAGATGCATTTACAAGAAAAAACATTATATGACCTTTGACCTTGACCTTGGGGTCAAGGTCACACGAAATGTCACCCAGTACCCTCTACATCATGTGATCTATGCATCTACAAAGTTTGAAGTTGCTATGTCCAACGGTTTAGGAGAAGATACAATTACAAGAAACGTGACGGACGGACAGACAGACGCACGGACGGACGGACAGACTGACGACGGACCGACTTTGGTACGAAATTAATATCCCCTTTTTTTCTAACGAAAAAGCGGGTATAACAATAAACAGGCTGTGCTTCTGAGAAATTCTTACTAAGTTCCGACCCTGACTGGTTCACATGAAACTACTCTGTTCAAAACGATAGCAAACTCCCGAGGGAAAATAACGTGCTTCTGAGGACTCTGCAGGGCTCTCGCACCACTTTTTGGGAATGGGGCCGGGCCCATGGAATTGGGAAAATTAGTGGTGTTTTGACTAAAATTGGAAAATATGACATCGTCTTTATGTATGACATTTCCATTGCTCAAATATAGATTGATTCCAATAATCAACCTTAGTGTACTATGAGAAAAGGGAGAGAAAGAAGCAAGTGTGATTGTATTCTATATTCTGTGAAATTTGTTAATATGTAACAATATGTTCTGTATTTGTACTTTATGAAATAAAGATGGAGAACCTAAAGAAAAAAAAATCCTTTTTTTTTGTATGTGTCAAATTGAGACTTTTTTGTCTGGAATTGGGAAAAAAACTTTTTGGCATTGGGAATGGGGGGCGAATTTCGGCCACAAAATCGATGATCGAGAGCCCTTCTGAGCCTGCTCTGGTCTCGTACCTAGATTTACCGGAAAGACTCGAATTACCGAAAGACCACTGAAATACCAGAAAGACCAAAGAATAATAGGGAAATATTGATGGATGCATCAGCGAATTGCGAAAACTTTTACTGATTAATGAATATAATAAATCAGCGCCCTAGATAAGCTTTTGGGTCAATTGGGTATTTACGCAGCCTGGTTATCCTCAATTGCGTACTTGCAAAAACAATTGCGTATTTTCATATTTTTTTACGCCACGTTTTTTTCTGTGATTACACGTTTTCTTATTGCATGAAGCCATCGGGAATGTGCTTGCATATTTATTCACTCCCATCGTCTGCCTTTCTAAAGTATCAAACTAGCGGATTTTATTGTATCTGAAGCAAATCTCATCCCCTTGTTGACATTCGAGCGTGTACACTTTGCAAAGTGTCACTTTCATCATAGTGTTTTTCCGCAAAATACTGGACCGGGCACCGATATTTTATTCATAAAGTGGAGTTATTTTGCGCTCTCGCTAGTTAAAAAAATCAATACCCGACTGGCATTTGTTTATTACCCAAATGGAAACGAAATGGACCAAATGGTACGCAATGACATCGCATGCAATTGCATACCGGTCGTTAGAGCTGCTTTTCGGTATGCACACATTTCATTTTAATTGCTTTTTTGAGGATTTTAATTGCGTATTTACGCAAATACGCTGCTTATCTAGGGTGCTGATAAATAGTATATGTTGTTTATAATTTGATATTGTGCTGCGTCAACTATTCACTTCTCTACTATACATGTACATTGATTGGGTTGTTAGTTCTTGGTGTTAACAAGGGTCCTTTAATAATTAATTAGGCTGGTAAGTTCCACCTTATTGACACGTTGATTGGGATACTTATGACCAACAATATTCTATTGTTAAGTCATCCGGGTATTTGAGGCTTTATGTTACCTCACGCTGAAGAGCTCCGCTGAGATACTCTGTGAAAATAATGCCAGACGCTTATTAAAAAGCGTTCAAAATCCTGAAATTTTAATAATAATATGTCCATAAATATGTCCAATTATCTTTATAAACAATTTCTGTATCAAACGAAAATCATATTTCTAATTGATACTGAAAATTAAAAAAAAAAATTTGAGCAGTTTTAAAGATATTACAAATTATAAATTCACCAAAATATGTTGGGATAACGGAGAATTACCTGTGTATTCACAGAGTGCGTTAAGTGCCTCAATGATCCAGAGTGGGATATGACGTATCACTGTTTAAGAAAATAGCTAGGCTGTGCTTTTGTTGGCCATAATCTAATCCGTTCATTGATTTAATCCGTTACTGTCGATTGACCAAATAATTGATAATGAATGAACCAATAAGGGAATTAAATAAAATAGCGCTGTGGCTTGGGGAGGGGGCATGAAGCAAGCCCAGACTCACCTGAGCCTTTATTGTAGCGGTAAAAGTTCTGGTAAAACGTAAGTTAGTCTGATCTCTTGTACACAAAATGATCCAACTATATATTCTTTGGTCTTCCCTGTATTTTGGCAGTCTTTCTGATAATTCGAGTCTTTCTGGTGAATCTAGGCAGCCCTCTGGTCTAGGCGTTTCTATGCGCCTCAAGCTCGTTTTATCGTCCCGCGACACTCGATTCATCAGGTCTGGGGAATCTCGGAAACATGCGATCGTAAATTATTGCGTAACTGCACGATAGTGAACTGCCCATGTAGGGGAAATCAATCTAAATGTCATCTGGGGAAATAAGTTTGGTGGTCAACTTCCATTTTGTTTATCATTGTTGGCATTCATATATCGCGCATTCCCGCAACGACCATCACCACATGTTTCGCCTTTTGCGAGTTGGTGCCCTAGATACAGAAACATTAAAACACATAAATTAAATTACAAATAAATATTTAACCATCAGAACCTCGTCCACAAATCAATGATAAATTAAAATTGATGTGAAAATGGTAAGAAAATAAATTACGGGTTTCTGTCAGAAGAGGGTTAAATTTGGTGATTTTTTCCTGAAAATTTTGTTTGTTTACCGTTTAGCTTCTCACCCCTTGGTCTGAATGCATCCAAAAAAAGATTGATCAAATCAGCGGAAACGGGCCAAAATGATAAACCAATATCGAATTTCTATCACTCAGAACCGCGACACAGTTGTAGGATAACTACCTCTGTTAGCAAGTCTGCCAATCTCAAGCGTGGTCGCGCATTTGAATGATAATTTTGATCGCGTGTTTCCGAGATTCCCCAGATCTGTTCATTGTTTTTCTTTCTCTATATACTGCCAGACACTCTTTTGAGTATTATCGGCAGGTGTACTTTGTACACTCCGGGTTGCAGGATGAAAGCCTACAAGTAACCATATCGAAATTACCATAGGGTTCTTTAACCTGCACAGGGGACATCCAGTTAATTGTCAAAGATGGGAATAGCTATACACCGGAAGGAAGGAACCTTCCTTCCGCGGAAGGAAGATTTTTGTACAGAAGGAAGCTTTTAAATAAGGTTTTTAACAAGGAAAGTATATAAAATCATGATTTATTACTAAAATGATGAATATCGAGATGTTCAGATGAAATATTGTGATGAAAATCAAAACTGGATGTCAGCTTTGCAACTATTAAAAAATCGTCCCTATGCGAATAGCGGAACGAAAATATCAGTACGGAAGGAAGGATTTCTAGCCAGTTTTAAGCATAATAAGTCTAATAAATAATGATTTATGATTGAAATAATGAATATGAGATATTTAGGTTAAAATACAGCAAGATCATTACTTTATTTCGCCTTTGGTAGTGATAAAAATTGTCCGTATGTGAAAGGAACGTTCCTACGGAAGGAAGATTTTTGTACGGAAGGAAACTTTTAAATAAGGTTTTAGCAAGATAAGTCTATAAAATAACTATTTGTTATTAAAATAATGAATATTGAGATGTTTAGATTGAAAAAATACAGTGAAATCATTTCTCAATTTCATCTTTGGTAGTGATATTAATCATGGAGTTGTCCGTATGCAAAAGGAACATTCGCACGGAAGGAAAGTTTTAAAATTACGTTGTGAAACCAAACAATGCACAACCTGGTCAGATGCAGCATTATGTGGCGTCTGATCTGGTTCTGCACTGTTTGCCTATGAGTTACCTCCAAATATTTCGTCAGCTTACAACCTATGCGGACAGTTTGGACCCAGGGCAGGTCCAATTGGTCAGGACTGTCTAATCCTCTAAAAGGAAGATTATCCACGAAAGGAAATGAATTTTTGGTGTGATGTGTCATTGGATATTGATTTATGATATATAGCATTTTACTAACATATACTTTTTATTTGATTTAGCTAAAAATTCACAGTCCAAATGATACACCCTGTGATGTTAGCCCATAGATAATATCTATAGTTTCTAGCTTGCACCGCCCAAGACTGAAACGATCTTGTGACTCGTGGAGGTATGCCTAACTGTTTTAACGTAGAGCAACCGTTGACCAGCAAATTTTTGTAACAATAGTTATCGGTGCTAGTAGCCACAGCCATATCACTTGAGGTGACCAGTTGTATCCGTGGCCAGTTGTATTCCGACTTGCAGAACAAGATTAAGTTAGACCCTTATTTTCGCGTTCGAGACGAATCATTCATTTAAGAAAAACAAAACAAACAACAACAAAAAACAGCCACACAAAACAAAGTGATCGAATAAAATAATTTCGAAATTTAAGCTTCAAATAAATTTTTGCTTACTGTCAGACCCTACTATCTTAACATTGTATTTATGTATATCTGCACTTTATCTGAATAAATATTGTTTAAACCAAATATTTTTTTTTCTAAAACAAATAATTCTTCACAGGAAGGCTTTATCCCCAAAAGGAGTTGAAACTTAATCCCCGTTTATGTTGGATAAAATATTCCATCATTATCACCAAAGTATCTGGGTTACTGAAAAGCTCTTATTGGTGACATCTCATTTAGGTCTGCACTGTTTGCATATGCGGCCATTGAGTTGGGTGCTAAAGTACAGCAGAAAGCGCAGTTGAAATAATCAATAGACACCTAAGAATGTTACTGTACGATAATGGCGTAGACCTAGATTTGACTGCTCTTTGGAGGAGTCTGATCAGGATCAACGCCGTTTGAAGTTGAAACGCGCCTGATACGGACCCTCCCAAGTCAATGCATGAAAATTTGGTAATTATTGTCTGATATGAACATGTGTCATGATTTAGTACTTATCGCATATGCAGACAGCGAATGCTCAGACGAGGCTAAGGCATCAACGGATCATATCAAGTAAACGGCTATCCGGAACCTCAAACGCCGCATATTCGGTGTGAACAATTACGTTGTAATTACTTAAAAGAATAGTCTCAAAGAGACGGTTCTTTTATGTACCAAAAATGTATAGATTGGAGCCAGATTAGAACCGACATTGCAAACAGTGCAGAACCAGATCAGACGCCGCATAGTACGGTGTCTGATAAGGTTCTGTTCAGTTCTGTTTGTTTACAAAATGTAATTTTAAAATTTGAAAGAAATGGTAACTTAGGCACTACCTAGATGCAGACATATCATCAATATTTCAGGAATTCATTATGGGATCGATGGCCAAGCTGCATATGAGCAAAAGAAGCTTGAGTTACATTTAAAGCTAGATCAGACCATGAAGGTATCACCGGCTACTGTATCCCTTGTTCGGAGCAGTCTGTCCCCTCAGGAAGTAGCAAGAAGGCCAGGGGACAAAAATATTTAAATATTGCACTTGGGCATGTTCAAAAATAATGAAGCTTTTCACTTTATGGCATCCCATGCACACGTTTGCCTAGATTTTAAGGACCAAACATAGCTAAAACATGTATTATGGTCCCTGTGTTCATCATGCAAAATTTTATTAAAATCGAACAAGTAATACAAAATTTATGCCAGTAAAACTAGCTAAAAAACTAAGGAGTGTAACACCTTTTGCGTGACATTTTTTTCATTACAGAATTTCACTTGTGCATTTATACAAAACTGTGGTTGTTGCCATACTTATTAGCCAACTTTGTGATTACCCATTCCTTTCAACTTAATGAAAATAGGAAAATAATGCCTTTTCATCAATACCGATGTTAATTTTTATGCATTGTCCAACAGGACTAGTCTGAAATTCAGGTGCAGTAAAAATGAAGATATTTTGCCCAGAATTGATTTGACATGAATATTTGAAAAGATTACAACCTATAATGTGGTCTGCAGCACTGACCAATCTTAATACATTTTATTTCAAGTTTTACAGCTGCTTTATAAGCATTCATAATAGAATGAGCAGCACTGGTTGTAGAGCACCCTTTAAACTAAGGAGTGTAACACTTGACATTTCAAGCCTCATAACCTTTTCCAAGGTTATGTTTTGTGAGGTAATATGCCTCATATGAAAAGTGTTTGACCCATATTAGAGATTCATACAGTGTGAGTTTTTATCTTGGTCTTAATTTTCTTCATATCATCCATAAAAGCCACTAAGGAGTGTAACACTTTCTTGCAAAACACTTCTGTGGGTTATTTCTATACCAGTAGCAGTATAATTTCAATTGATTTACTATTATTACTATAGAGCAATGTCCCTCAGACAATTCTAGTAGCACCTTTTTATGTTCAAAGTGTAAAAAAAGCTGTACTGCATTGAAATCACCTAAAAATTGGTGATTTTGACAATCCATTTTCTTGAAATTTTACTTATCTAGGCATTCAGGACAACATTTATTCTTGAAAATCACATGTTCTGATAAATATAAAAAGATAAAATTGACCAATATAATCCTATTTTCTAACCAAGCTAATGTTTTGCTATGACAGCACGACACAAAGCGTTACACTCCTTAGTGATTTTTGTTGTAATGCCATTTAAGAGCTTTTTTTCTTTTCCAAACCAGCAATATTTCACTTTTAATTGACTCTGATCATTCATTTCCAAGATTTAGAACAGTTCTTTTGATGCATTTCTTTGAATCTTGATTAGCATTTGGGGTAAATCATTTAGAAACTAAATATAAAGGGACCTTTTCTATTGGTTCATGATGGGAGTATCAATATCAGAAACTGGTATGCAACCAAACTTTTTTTATTCCCTTTGGCAGCTAGTTAAATGGTATTTAATGTATGTTACATACAGAAAAGTGTTCAATTGCTAAAATTATTAGAGAAGAAAATATTATTTGCAATCAGTTTAAGCATTTAGACAGGGTTCCCACAAACTATAGAAAGTAAAATTCCCTGACTTTTCACTGACTTTTCCCTGACCAATTTCCAAAATTCCCTGACCAAAAATGTCGCTATTTGCCGATCCTAATTAGTCAGCTTTGACCATAATTAATGAATGTTTACTCCAATCCTTCCCATCAACCAACCTTAATCACCTCTAAATCAGAATATACTTTACATTTATGGTTTACTTATTGTTATTCAACTTTTTTTTAAATGAATGCAAGGATGCTCCAAAACAATGCCAATTATCAACCCTAAGAGTTGCATAGTTCATCTAAAGGTTTGGACATCCATAGAGTTTGGACGTATTGATCATTTAAGAGAGGCATGTGTAACCCCCACCGATGCTCTTACTACTCTCATATAAAACTAGATTTTGATCTCTTGCCCCACCCTGGGGCATTGAACCCCAAGGTCCGTCTCACAGAGGAGTTGTCAACCCTAAATAGTACCAGTTGTTCAAAAAAAAATTTAAGATGTCCTAGATTTTGACCTCTAGTCTCTCCCTGGAAAATGGACTCTAATGTCTGAAGCCATCACGTTGAAGCCTGCCATGAATGGAACCAATCGACCAAATATGAATACTTTCCAAGTTGGTCAGATTACGAGATATCTGCATAATTCAGAACATTTGAACAACACTTTGAAGGTGTCCCAGATTTTGACCTTCAGCCCCATTTGGGATAATGAACCCAAAGGGCCAAGGTCACACAGAGAAAGACAACCCTAAATAATACCTGATGTTAAAAACAACGGGTTCTATAAAAGAAAAGAGAAAAAAAAATCTTGCGATGTCCTGAATTTTGACCTCTAGCCCCATCCTGGGGCATTGACCCAAGACTGAAGAGTCAGAAGATGTCGAGTGAAAGCCAACTGTAAATGGTACAAATTATCCAATATGAATGTTTACTAATACATGTAAATGGTTTGAAAGGTTTCTACATAACTCAGAAAAAACAGAACAGCACTTTTCAAAAGTGTCCTAGATTTTGACCTCCAGCCCAACCAGGGAGGAGCAGGAACCCTGGGGTCTGCAGTCTGATTTGAATGCCAACCCCCCCCCCCCCCCCCCCCCCCAGGGTAACTATGGTCCAAATATGAATGGTTTTATTGAGATATACACCACTTGAGAAATTTTAACCACTATTAAAAGTTGCCCTAGATTTTGACCTCCAGTCCCACCCAAGAGCTGAAACCCTGGGGTCTGGAGTCATGATGTGAATGCCAACCCTCCTGGGTAACTATGGTCGAAATATCTTGCTTTCTGATAAGTGGCTGCTGAGATATACACCACTTCTGACTTGAGAAACTTTAACAAAACTCGTAAATTCTGTAAAAAAAAAAATCTGTTTGTGGGGGAAGGAAGTACAAATGAACTAACCAACAAACAAAATCACAAATGAAAACTATATAGGGGTATAAATACAGGGGTATAGTAAATAAACTAGGCTTTTTTAAAGATAATGTAATGACAGAGCCTTGCTTATTAACCTGATTGAATAAACTGCCATAGCCACCTTGTCATTCTCTTATAGCCTGGTTTCTCCACCCTCTACTTCTGATTCTAAAATTCCCTGACTTTTCCCTGACTTTTGCCAAATTTTCAAATTTCCCTGACTAAATTCAAAATTCCCTGACTTTTCCCTGACCTTGAATTTTTTTCATTTTTCACTGACTTTTCCCTGACCGTGGGAATCCTGTTAGAGAAAGAACATTCAACATATCTTAACACACTAATTCAAGATCTTGGGGAGACAATTTTTGTTTGTGCTGTAACACTGATTATGAGATTCTTATATATAGTAGAAAGGAAATTGTGTCGTTTCATGTTATAGCTAGAATTTATAGGTTTTTGAAGACCTAAGCATTTGTACAAAATGTTACACTCCTTAGTATTAGAACAGACATTTCTTTACAAAAAGGCTAATAATCTGCAATAAATTATATTAACACTATGCAAGTGAAGTCACTTCTTTGTATGCAATACTCTATATGTGGCTTAGCCCTGTTAGTTCCAAATTCTGACACATTAACAAATCAAACTAAGGAGTGTAACACATTTTCTTAATTTTTTTGCCCATTTTTGTACATAGATAACCATTACATCCATGCTTACATATCACATATTGATTTGTAGCTTAGTTTTTTTACCATGTGTTATCATTTCAATGCAAATTTTATTGAGATTCAGTCACCTGTTTTAAAAATATGAACATTTTGAGAGCTCTTCTACTAAAATAATGAGGCAAAATGACAATAAAATAAGAATTTTTTGTTCAATTAGGCAATTCAATTTGGTAAAAATCACTCATTCACATGCTGTTAAGTGCTTGTCATCAAATAATGTGAATATCAAGACATTTCATCAAGATTTCCTATAAAAACAACCTACACAGAATAGAGCCATAATTAACAATTTTTGCAAAAAAATCCTGAAAGAAATTGTTCAGAAAAATTTTATTTTTGCTGCTATTTTCGAAAATTAAATGAATTTGAAAACTTCAAGTACCCCCAATTCGTTTGGAGTAACAATTTCACCTATGACAACAGTTTTATTTTTCAACCCCAATGTCACGCTTTGGCTTCATTATTTTTGAACATGCCCACTTGTCCTGCAGGACGAGTGACTTACAACTTTCACTCGTCCTGCAAACGCATGCACATGTCCTTTAAAAGCGTATGCAATAAAGAACATAAGTGAGTAATATGCAATACTTCCTCAAGTAATTCTTCCTAAAGCACTCGTCCTGTACACTCGTCCTACAGGACGAGTGCTTTGGGAAGAATTGCTTGTCCTTTCTAGATTTCACTCGTAAATACGAGCGGACGAGTGGAATTTTTGTCCCCTGAAGGCTTTCGCATCCATTGCCCACCAAGAAACTCAGACCATATATGCCTTCCACTAGAGATAAATGAAAGAAGCTATGGGCACTTTCATTATAAATTAGAGAAACCAAAATTGAGCATTTAGGGCTCTATATTTTCTGTTGTACTTAGTTTCAAACAAACTACTTGGTGGCTAAAAGTGCCTCTTGGTACCAACAGTTTGTATGGAAAATTTGGGTTGGATATACCCAGTGGTTCATTCACAGTACATAATTATGTCCATTTTTCGGGACAAAAACACAGTCTCATTATAAAAGATTCAAAGTTCAACATGTTGCTACACTAAATCCATGGTGATTTTTCATATAAATTAGTGTTGGTTTTGATGCTTATATGCCTAAATTTTTGTATGTCAAAAATCATTTATATCCCTTTATTAGTTCAAGACAAGTACTTAAAAGTTGATATTCTTAAATTTGTCCCCAAAATTGTCCCCTACAGAACAAGGGTATAAAAAACAACAGCTTGTGTATGTTATTAGTTCACAATTTTTTATCATGAAGCAAGTTTTGAATCTATAAAGCTAAAAAATATAGAGTCCTTTCAGTTAAATTTGATACGTGAAGCAGTGTGTCAATTCAAAACCATGCGGATGCATTTGTCCCCAAAAATTGTCCCCTACAGAATTATCATTTTTTCCGCGCTTCACCTTTTACTATGGTAAAGGTTGTTTTTAAAGAGTAAAGTAGTAGATTATCTATAAATATGGTGGCATTCAGAAAGATAATACTGATATTTCATGTAGAAATACAAAAAATACATGGTAAATTCAAAATGTCCCCTACAGAACATCCATTAGATATCATTAAATCCATAATAATCTTTGTCATCATTCATTCCGATTCTTTTACTGTGAAATATTTTGAACCCAGTATGATTTATGTCACAGAAAAATACATTGGAGCATGCTTCTGACCATCTCATTTGCATGAATTTATGGATTTGACTCTCATTGTATTGTCAATTCTTTTGAAAAAATCAAAACAAAGGTCAGAACTCTCAAAAGAGTGTTTAACATTTGTCTAAAAATTAACTTGTATGGGTCTGTTAACCAAATTTTATTTTTCTTAAGCTGACTGGCAGAGCATAAATCTTATATCATTCAACCTAAAAGACAAGTCAACTGTTCTGTAGGGGACATATTTTTGGGACAATTTGAGATGTCCCAAATGGAATCATTTTCCTGATATATTGTCCACATTTTTAAGCTAAATCGAAGTATTATCAGCTTTTTATCCCTTTGCTCTTTTAGTATTGTACTATGAGTGACTTGCATTTAGTATTTTGTATACCTTCTGAATATTGTGTTGCAACTAATGGACAATTCAGATAAATATGATAAAAAATATAAAGGCTTTAATCAGAAGCTAAGAATTTTCAACTGAGTTAGCAGTTGCAATATATTATGGCATACCATTATTGATGAAGTATAAGTGGTATAAAATGTTGTGTATCTTTCACAAGACACTGTTCTGGATTTGATAAGTGCTACCCATTTCAGTGTGTCCATTTATTGTTCAATTTAATCTCTCTACAGGCGGATCATATGACTATCACATAGTGGCTGCCGTGGGTCATCCTGCAAATGTAGTTGTGTGTCACTTTATTGTTATTGTAGATAACAAATGATGTTAATGTCCTGTTCAAAATATTATAAATATTATAGTTGTTTGTTGGGACATGCACATACTGTAAGCATTTTTTGAAAATTATTTCCTTTGAGCAAATCTACACAATATGCCCATAATGAATCTATTTGTCTAACAAGCTATATATTTCAGAACAGTTTCACTTATATGGTTTAAACCCAAAATCAAATCTAAAACTTATCTATTTTCTGAACATTTCATAAAGTTTAGAATTTCAGACAATCTTTAATAATTTAAAGGTCTTTCTCTCAGACAGAATATTGCTAATATTTCCAAAACATTCCCTACCAGAGAAAAGGTACAGTTTAATGTCTGGTCCCAGGATCCGACTTTGAATACTGGACATATTTTCCCTCTACTATCATCTCCCTTCCTAGCTTATAAAAATGATCTAGCTATAGATGGGAACCTTTGTAGAGAGTAAGGCAATCCAAATTCATATTTTTTTTTATTAAATTGTTGATCTATTGTCATATGATATTAAATATAAGAAGTGTGTGTGTGTGTGGGGGGGGGGGGGGGGGGGGTAACATATACACAAGACAATAATATAGAAAAAACAAACAATGTGCAAGTTAGATCGAAAATTGGTTCTTTTTGACAGACATACTGCAATATGCCTATAGTTTCAAGGTATATATAGTAAACCTCATACTAACTGACAGAACTTCCGATTAAGCCATATGTGAATGCATTGACTCCAGATGTGGTTTGGGCCTTCATTGTATGCAAATACTCAAAGGATAATACATCTAGTTCTTAGATCACACATAGCATGATTAAGATAATTGATGGATAAGTTTTGTCCAGTTCCAATAAAAAAATGTTGTACATGTAGGTACTCAATTCATTATATCACCTCGCAGGAAACACCTCTAATGAGTACACCCCTCTTATGTTTTAAGTGAGAAATTGAAAAATAATTTGTCAACTATCACAAAATTCACACCTTATTAAGGCTACTGCATTTACAGTGTAGTTATTATTCATTTTAGAGGTTTTACTTCAAAATAATGTGTGTTTTAACTTCTTGTGTATTCTCCGTGATTTCAATTTCCGAATATTGCTTTGTTGCATCTTTACTTTTTTGTCATGTATCATGTTGTTCAGTAGGGGACATTTTTGGGGGACATATTATTTCAATAATTAAGTAGTTAGTCCATTTAACTTATGTTTTATTTGAATTTAGACCTTCATTATCGCACTATTCTTGTCTTCTTCCATTCCAACTAATTAAAAATGATCTAGTTAGTTCCTTTTTTTTACATTTGATACTACCCCTTGAAATCTAGCAATACACATTAGGTTTTTCTTTTCTTTGTAACCTTTTTTGTTTGAAGAAATCTTGTATCCCTGTTTTAATAGTTTCTATTGGATTTGAAATGAAAAAGAAATCAGCTTATTTGCAAATGGCATTGAATTTCTAGAGCTTAAATATGCTGTCCCAAAAAAATTGTCCCCTACAGAACAACTTGTAGTAGGGTAATTAACAATGTGTAAAGTAATAAATAGTGGCCTATCCAACTCAAAAATTGCATTTTTCAACCTGTACATGACTTGGTAATGCACTAGAATTGCTTGTTAACTGTTAGCTTAAAGCATTATGATATATTATATTCCCTCAGTTGTTGAAGTCTCAACTAATAATTGGCTTTACCTGTAAAATAAGTCATTTCATTCATAAATATAATGAATTTTAGTGTTTGTTTTTTTACTGTTTTGATTCAGATTTGATGATGAAATATTCTTTTCCCCTAAAACCTGTGTATTTGTTGTTTCATTAGATGTCCCCTATCTATGCTCTGTAGGGGACACATTTTTGGGACATCTTCTAGCACCAAAACCACTTTACCAATCGATTTGAAACTTTGTGAGCATGATGAACCCAACAAAACATGCATTTGACCAAAATGTAGCATATTTGCTATACCCAGGAATGAAACTACAATAAATAATTATAGGGTAAATCAGATATTAAAGAGAGACCCCTAAGTTATAATTGTTATATAGAAAGGATATAATAAACTGCTTCGTTTTGGTTAATGCAAGTCACTTATATTACCCTATTCTACCAAAAAGCTATTAATTCTCAAACAGAAAACTACCACAAGCTGCTTGGCAGCCAAAAGAATGAAAACTTACATTTTTGTCAAAAAAAGCTAATTTTGACTTTAAACCATGATTTTTTGTGTGAGATAGTCTTATTCACCAGTTCAGATCTTTTTCCATACAATTTTAGGTATGTACAGTTGGTTAGAATATAGGAAAATCCTCTGGGAGGGTACTTTTTTCAAACACCCTGTGAGACTTTTCTCTCTAATTTATAATGAAAGTGCCCCTATATGATTGTTTTATACAGTTATTAAGGAATACTATTTTAATTGAACATACGTTGTTTCAGTTTAGTTGTCAGTTGTTTACACCAGTGGAATAGAAAACTGTTTAGAAATTGGCAAAGATCACAAATTTAACATACAAGGGAGGACCTCTCTTTAAGGCAAACCCATTGAGAAGGGAGAATGATACAAACTGTGTCTCATTTCAAATATTGCAAACTTTTCTTAAAAAGCTCAGATTTTGACAAGTTGGTATAGTTCAATTGGCAGAACAGCCTCGGGTTATGATATGTAAGCACCTAGAGGTATGTCTGGGTTCGAACCCCAGTGCTAGCAGTCTTATCTGATGCTTTGTTTTTATTCAAAAAATATGAAAAACATAAAAATGATGAAAAATTCAGTCAAATTATACCATTTTTGAAAAGCATTTAGGAAGTGAAAAAAGTTGTCTGCCTTGTAAATTAAGGTTTAGAATTAAAAGTCAATCTCTGAGGAACAAACTCAGAGTTAAAATAATTTCAGGCCCCCTAGCAGACTCTCATGGAATTAAAGTTTTTTTATAAAGGCTATTTTAGGCAAAATAAAGGTTATTTCATTAAAATTCTAACAAAAAATAAAGAGCAAATCAAGTTCAAATATTCGAGTATTTTCATCGGATCCTGATCTTAAAATCCCTGCTATGATAGATGAGGGTATGTTTCTGGTACAGGAAATTAATAGGCAACAAATATATAGCCATCTCTCACAAATCAATAGGAAATCCCCCTGTTGTGTGTCAAACTCAGTTGAAAACATTACTTTTAACCTACTGCTTGCATTGCGCAGTGTTGGATTGTAAAATAAATCACATTTCCTGGTCTGGAAGGGGGGTGCGGGGGTCCTACCCCGGAAAATTTTGAAAACCAAGAAAGCAGGAGAGGCCATCTCTGGTCACTTTGTAGGGGCAATTTTACCTTCAGTAAATGAAGAATTTCAGAGGATGTTGCTCCCATTTATATTGTATGCTAAAGATTTAGAAAACTATACATAATACTGCATTAGTCTCGTTGGTGTTGCTGTTCAGATTTGACAACCTAAGACATTAACATTTGAAAATCAGCACATTTCACAAGTTAACCCTATTCATCTGAGACCAAAATGAATTGAGCCCAGAGTTCAACGGATGAGCCTAGCCCAACTTTTACAGACTACCATTGCAGTTGGTAGTGTGTCCAGCCTAATGTTCAGGAGCTTTGCAGGTTCTATTCCCATGTCGGACACATTCTTTCACTAGTTGTCAGTTACTGGTGAAAGATTCGCACTGAGTACATTTGTACATATGAAATGATTTGGGTTAAGCCAGCCTAGGAAAAGTGTAGTCATTCTGACATGACCTCTGCTGTTTAGCATGGATGTAAAACAAAAACAAAACTGAAAGCATTTATATTTACCCTACCTCACTTTTTTTATTGCTGCCTTATCTGAAGTCTCAGGAAAACTGACCATCAGACCCTGGTGCAAGAGTTAGGTAAACACAATGGTCTGAGGATGAATACAGCTTTCTGAAAAACTAAAGCTGTCACAGACATTTTTTGTCAACAGACTTATGGTTTATTTCTTATGTTCAAACTGATCTTGCAAAAGTAAAGGTTTATTAATCAAAATAAAGGTTATTAAAGGTTTTTCAGCCAAATAAAAGGTTTTAAAGGATTCCAACCAAAATAAAGGTTTCTAAAGGTTTTAAAGGTTCCACTAGGGGGCCTGTAATTTATAACCTTTGATTTGATCAAAATGCAAGAGGTTTTATACATACATGTACCCCTATAAAAATAGTAAGATTCTGTGTATAAAGTGGCTTTAAAAATCTTCTCAAAAAAAGAGTCTGATCTGCTGTTTGTATATCAAAATATGATAATCTTTCTTCAAAATAATTTCAAAAAGAAGGGTTTTATCTCAAAAAGCCACTTTACTAGAGCCCTAAAACTCATGATATGAAATAGGCTCAGATGTGATAACTGTCTAGTGCTAGATCTGAAAATGAAAAATGGATTAGTGCTAGCCATGTTAATGTGTTAAGCCATACATCATTAGATGCTTAAATACACGTGTGAGGATTATTCCTGAATTCAGGATTTTGAGACTGACTTTCCATAGAAAGTCAAGTCAATCTAAAACACTGATTTAGGCAGATTAAAGAAGCTTATCCGATTTCAGTTCGGTTAAAAAAGACAATTCATTACTGACCATTTAATATTTTGTAGGTAGATTGCAAGTTTTGAGATCTTAATTTCTTAAGTTCAGGATTTTGGAAGTTTGGAACTTTCACACATGTAAATAAAATCCACTTGGTAGTCCTGGACCAGTAGATACTAGATACCCTAACAAATTTAGTCATTTTGTTGAATGGAAAACTTCTATGGCCATATCATTCCGACTTAATGCCGATGGCAAAACTATATCACTTTACAATATCTCGTGGATATGCATGCTGTATGGAACCAATGATGGTAAAGTATTGGCCTGCTGACTAAACCGATATCGTTCCAATAGTTGACCAATGTGTTAGTCCAACTTTCACCCTATGGGCAAAATGATATCGCTCCAGTAACTAACTGATATCCAAACAATATCCATCTTATGAAAATCATGTAATGACATTGTGAGCTAGTGACATATGGACCAAACTTAAAGCTTCTGTGTGCTCACTATCCAAACCACAGATTTGATGGCTGTCATTTAGGCCTAAAATAAATAAAAATGTTTCAGTTACCCGACTTTGCCTAATTTCTAGTGTTTATTCTTGGCAGGGCTCGCAGTATCATTATGTAGTAATGACATAGTGAGCTTTTGGTTTTGCGGCTATATAAGAGATATGAGGACCAAACTTCAAGCTCCTGTTACATAAACACTGATTTTTTGTCCCTAAATCTTTTTTTTTTTAAATATTTTTTATGGAATTTCCCAGTTCAATCAGTCTCCCCATGTAAACACTTTTAAAAAAATATTTTTGTAGATCTACCTAATGTCCCTATTTCAAAAATTCGTGTAACCTGAAACACACAATATATTCTATTCTTTGGCTTAAGTAAAACACAGTATGTCAAACGTTTTCTTTTTATTACAACTGGCATAATGTTCAAAATGGAGCTAGAGAGATAGATACATGTATGGATTGTTGATGGAGGTAGAAAAACTACAAAAATGCTCATGTCCGCATCTAGGTAGTGCCTAAGTTCATATTATGATTTAATTTACAAGCAACGCAAAGCATGTTTTAAAACATTCATTCCGTATAGAATGTTCCTTCTGCGGAAGACTTTCATTTCGCATACGGACATTTTTTTAATAGTAGCAAAGCTGACACCCAGTTATGATCTTTATCGCATTTTTTCATCTAAACATCTCAATATTCATTATTCTAATAATGAATCATAATTTTATAGACTTATCTTGCTAAAAAACTTATTTGAAATTTCCTTCCATACAAAAATCTTCCCGGTTCCGCATAGGGACATTTTTTTTATTAGTAGCAAAGCTGTCATCCAGTTTGGTATTTTCATCACAGTTTTTCATCTAAACATCTCTATATTCATTATTTTAATAATAAATCATGATTTTATAGACTTAATTTTCTAAAAAAAAATTATTTGGAAGCTTCCTTCCGTACAAAAATCTTCCTTCCACATAGGGACATTTTTTACTAGTAGCAAAGCTGTCATCCAGTTTGAGATTTTCATCACAGGTTTTCATCTAAGCATCTCTATATTCATTATTTTAATAATAAATAGTGATTTTATAGACTTATCTTGCTAAAAACCTTATTTAAAAGCTTCCTTCCGTACAAAAATCTTCCTTCCGCGGAAGAAACGTTCCTTCCGGTATATAGCTATACCGGTCAAAGATGACGGATCAACGTACGATGTAGATGTAGACGATGTAGATGTAGATCCGAAGGACGATGCACTTATCTAGTGTCATCCCTGCAAATGACACTAGAGAAATCGTGTTCGGACACCGAAATTTTCCTCGCGGCGAGCGGGGATCGAACCTGGGACCTCTAGCACCAGAGGCAAGTGCCTAACCACTGAGCTACCACGCTTCCCAGAGACACGGTAACTATCTAGTCATTTCTAGCTCATATTTTCAATGCAAGATTTGCTAAAAAAACTGTTACATTTGTTTATCTCTCCCTAGAGGCTTTACCTTTTTCTTTGTCATCTGCTGAAACTGACAGACATGCTTGACAGGCTGTATGCAAACATGGCAATAGTTTAGGCATGTTATCCTGTGAGAAAACATTTTCACACTGTGTGCAATTGGTTAAATTAACCCTTTTCTCTGGTTCTTGTTGGGGTTCTTCATTTATTTCCGATTGAGGCATTTCTGCCATGGCTTTTTCAAACCGTTAAATTTTTAATTAATTGAAGGCAGCCATTTCCGGAAGTATCTTATCTTGCGCCAACTCCCCAGAAAAAGAAAAAAACCGTCCCCAAGCCAAAACTCCCCCAACATCTGAATCTGACAGGTACTCCAAACACCACTAGTGAGTATTACATGAAGTGTGCAGCGCGCGCAAATGACGGTTCGAAAAAAAGAAATAAAATAAAAAACAATTTTTGTTTACAAGTTTTTAGAATTTTGTTATTTTCTGGTTTTTGAGCTGTGAAATCAACATGACTGTGTGGAAGAACAAGGGGAAGGCATCGTGAATGGTGATTATATATTGATATTTTAGATATGGAGAAAGCGTTTGATTCAGTGTGGTGAAATGGATTGTTGGCTAAGCTATATAATATGGGCATCGCTGGAAACATATGGGAATGGCTCCAAAAATAGTAAGTGAGTATGATCAGGAAATACCACAATCACAAACTGCAGACTACCCCGTGGCACCGCGAGGAAGAGCCGCTCAACCATCACGAGACACCAGGAAGACAAATTAAGCAAAGCAATCAGCTCTCTCTTCCCCATCAAGATGATTGCAACACTAGAATGGACATAAAGTAACGTATAACAAAACATAGAGCAATTACAGACTCCCACAATGGGAGTAACAATAAACAAAAAGTCAACAACAACAAAGCTTCTTGGAGTCAAGACAAGCTTTCTACTACATGAAAGGAGCGGATAACACCAAATTCTATATCATGATGGGTTTGCCTCAGGGCTCAGTTTGCTCCCCTCTACGTTTTAATTTGTTCATAAATGACATTTTTGTATTAGTAAAGGGAAAGAAAGTCAAGTTTGCGGATGATGGTACGATTTGGCAGACAGGGTCAGATGCAAAACTCCTAGAGGAAACCCTAGAGATGGACTTAGTGGAAATTAGGGAATGGACAAAGAAATGGAGAATGAAGTTAATCATAGAAAAAAGAGAATTTTGCATATTTAGCTGAAAGACTGACGAAGAACTGTCCAACATTACTGTTAAAATGGATGGAAAAGATATTAAAAGAACAGATTCACCAAAATTGCTTGGAGTCATCCTGGATGAGAAACAAAATTTCCACAAACATATTGATGCTGTAGAAAGAAAATTCATTAAGGCAGTTGCTTCATTGTCAATCGTAGGCAGGTCAGAACAGATAAGTGATCAATATATGCTAATATTGTTCTTCCTTACATGGGATATGGATCACAGTATGGCAAATAGAAAACTGTGACAACCGGATAAAATTCAAAGAAAATGTCAACCTCTGTGTTTTGGACCTCCTGCTACTTCAGGAATAAAGGCTCTGGAAGTGGAGGCTGGAATTATGCCATTAGATCTAAGCAGACAGGTAGGGGCCTGATGCTTTGGCCCACAGGGGTTTACCTGATGGATTTCTTTTGCTCTGGTATTCAATTTTATTTACTATTGAGTCCTTATCTTTGCTTCCTCTCCTTTTTATATCTTGATTTATATATTCTAGGAGATGATGCATTGATAAGTTAGGGGTCTTTCATGCAAATCAAACATCTTTGTGTCTTGATCCACATCTGAACTAAGGGTGAGGTCGGCGCGCCGTGAAACCGGTTTAAGCCCTCCAGTAAAATATTTTTACTGACCGTTTCAAGGCAGTGCTTCTTTTGTGGATCATTTATGTTATTTCTGTCTTGTTTTTGTTATGCTTTTCCGTGTGTCTGTTTATTGATGCCTTGTGGTCACCTGTTGGAAAAGGGCTGACCTCTTGGCTCTCGTTGTGATGTCTAATTGTGAAGTTCTCACTTTCCCGTTGGCATCCTGGGTCAGGTGTAGTGCTTGATTGTGTCGATTACTGATCTTACCCTCTTTCTTAATTTGTAAAAATCATGGCTAAAGATGAAAATGAAGAAATTGCAAAATGAAACATGGAAGTATCAGACAGAGGAAATACAAGAAGAGATTTTATCACCATTTAGCAAGGCCTTAATGCAGATGACAGATGCTACCACAAACACAGGATTAGATGTTAGAACAATAGAGCCAGAAGCTTCATATATTCAGTGTCTCGCACCTTCCATTCAGCGTCCATAATACTGGTATAATCTTGGATCTTCCGAATCAAGAAGAAAAGCAAAAGAGGATGAAGCAAGAATATTAACTGAAGAACAGATTCGATCAGCAGATAAAGATGTGATCTGTGGCTTCACTGATGGTTCATGTAGGGGGTAATCCAGGTCCTTGCGGAGCAGGAGCATGCTTGTTTCTTCCTAATGAAGAGGGGAATGACCTTAAGCAACCTGTTTCCAAAAGATCATCAATCCTCCTAGGAGAACTAATGACCATCGTTGTTTGTGTTGTCATTGTTGTTGTTGTTATTGTTGTTGTATATCTTCTGCCGAACCCGACGCACCTCTTGTAGAGTAGAATATTCTAGAATAATCCTCACTCCCATGTTGTATATACATATATTTACACATGTAAAACCAATGTTAAAATGATGCTAGTCCACCAAACTATTTTACAATCTTTAAAAGAGTCTTAAAAATAGTAAGTGAGTATGATCAGGAAATACCACAATCACAAGCTGCAGACAACCCAGTGGCACTGCGAGGAAGAGCCGCTCAACCATCACGAGACACCAGGAAGACAAATTAAGCAAAGCAATCAGCTCTCTCTTCCCCATTAAGATGATTGCAATACTAGAATGGACATAAAGTAACGTATAACAAAACATAGAGCAATTACAGACTCCCACAATGGGAGTAACAATAAACAAAAAGTCAACAACAACAAAGCTTCTTGGAGTCAAGACAAGCTTTCTGCTACATGAAAGGAGCAGATAACACCAAATTCTATATCATGATGGGTTTGCCTCAGGGCTCAGTTCGCTCCCCTCTACGTTTTAATTTGTTCATAAATGACATTTTTGTATTAGTAAAGGGAAAGAAAGTCAAGTTTGCGGATGATGGTACGATTAGGCAGACAGGGTCAGATGCAAAACTCCTAGAGGAAACCCTAGAGATGGACTTAGTGGAAATTAGGGAATGGACAAAGAAATGGAGAATGAAGTTAATCATAGAAAAAAGAGAATTTTGCATATTTAGCTGAAAGACTGACGAAGAACTGTCCAACATTACTGTTAAAATGGATGGAAAAGATATTAAAAGAACAGATTCACCAAAATTGCTTGGAGTCATCCTGGATGAGAAACAAAATTTCCACAAACATATTGATGCTGTAGAAAGAAAATTCATTAAGGCAGTTGCTTCATTGTCAATCGTAGGCAGGTCAGAACAGATAAGTGATCAATATATGCTAAAATTGTTCTTCCTTACATGGGATATGGATCACAGTATGGCAAATAGAAAACTGTGACAACTGGATAAAATTCAAAGAAAATGTCAACCTCTGTGTTTTGGACCTCCTGCTACTTCAGGAATAAAGGCTCTGGAAGTGGAGGCTGGAATTATGCCATTAGATCTAAGCAGACAGGTAGGGGCCTGATGCTTTGGCCCACAGGGGTTTACCTGATGGATTTCTTTTGCTCTGGTATTCAATTTTATTTACTATTGAGTCCTTATCTTTGCTTCCTCTCCTTTTTATATCTTGATTTATATATTCTAGGAGATGATGCATTGATAAGTTAGGGGTCTTTCATGCAAATCAAACATCTTTGTGTCTTGATCCACATCTGAACTAAGGGTGAGGTCGGCGCGCCGTGAAACCGGTTTAAGCCCTCCAGTAAAATATTTTTACTGACCGTTTCAAGGCAGTGCTTCTTTTGTGGATCATTTATGTTATTTCTGTCTTGTTTTTGTTATGCTTTTCCGTGTGTCTGTTTATTGATGCCTTGTGGTCACCTGTTGGAAAAGGGCTGACCTCTTGGCTCTCGTTGTGATGTCTAATTGTGAAGTTCTCACTTTCCCGTTGGCATCCTGGGTCAGGTGTAGTGCTTGATTGTGTCGATTACTGATCTTACCCTCTTTCTTAATTTGTAAAAATCATGGCTAAAGATGAAAATGAAGAAATTGCAAAATGAAACATGGAAGTATCAGACAGAGGAAATACAAGAAGAGATTTTATCACCATTTAGCAAGGCCTTAATGCAGATGACAGATGATACCACAAACACAGGATTAGATGTTAGAACAATAGAGCCAGAAGCTTCATATATTCAGTGTCTCGCACCTTCCATTCAGCGTCCATAATACTGGTATAATCTTGGATCTTCCGAATCAAGAAGAAAAGCAAAAGAGGATGAAGCAAGAATATAAACTGAAGAACAAATTCGATCAGCAGATAAAGATGTGATCTGTGGCTTCACTGATGGTTCATGTAGATGGTAATCCAGGTCCTTGCGGAGCAGGAGCATGCTTGTTTCTTCCTAATGAAGAGGGGATTGACCTTAAGCAACCTGTTTCCAAAAGTTCATCAATCCTCCTAGGAGAACTAATGACCATCGTTGTTTGTGTTGTCATTGTTGTTGTTGTTGTTGTTGTTGTTGTTGTTGTATATCTTCCGCCGAACCCGACGAACCTCTTGTAGAGTAGAATATTCTAGAATAATCCTCACTCCCATGTTGTATATACATATATTTACACATGTAAAACCAATGTTAAAATGATGCTAGTCCACCAACCTATTTTACAATCTTTAAAAAAGTCTTAAAAATAGTAAGTGATTATGATCAGGAAATACCACAATCACAAGCTGCAGACAACCCAGTGGCACTGCGAGGAAGAGCCGCTCAACCATCACGAGACACCAGGAAGACAAATCAAGCAAAGCAATCAGCTCTCTCTTCTCCATCAAGACGATTGCAATACTAGAATGGACATAAAGTAACGTACAACAAAACATAGAACAATTACAGACTCTCACAATGGGAGTAACAATAAACAAAAAGTCAACAACAACAGGACCACCGCCTTAGAACGGACAGCAGCCTAAGCCACCAGGGGGCTTAAATGCATTTTAAAAACACTGGAGTATCTATGATGTACCACAGCCTCTATTGTACACTGAAGGACTTTAAAAACGCAAAAATGAAAATTACTATTTTTTGCATCCAGAACATTTTTATCCTTCTTTAACAGATAAACGGATGGTAACGACACTCTGCTTCTATCTATACCCAATACCGATGTTTTTAAAGACACTGGCTGCCACCAGCTATGCATTGCTGGTTTACTATGTTTTGCACGTGGCGTCCCCACGAATCAATGAAGCAAATTATTTTATTATTTCGCATGTAGCTTGTAAGTATACATGTATAAAACACAGCAGCTTAAGTTTAATAGCTTTATTTTATGCCACGTTTGTCTGAACATGAACAATCTGGTGCAATTGGAATGTTAAAAGCTGGCATGCGTGTTTCTGACGTCGCCAGATATCATAATTGCCATCTGTCAACTATACATCGCCTCAGAGATCGTTACCAGGCTACTGGGACAGTTAAAGATCGACGCAGGTCTGGTCAGCCAAGAATGGCGACAGGCGTTAAGAGGCAACTTCTTGACAACCGAACCTGATACACATGTCTTATATAATGTATCTGAGAGTTTTTGCAGTGAAAGAAGTATCAAAGAGCCTACCTACCATAGAGATACTTCAGCCAAAAGGCTGATAACAACAACAACAGTCGTGTTATTCTGTAGTAGACTATGTTTTGGGCTACACAATGATATATATATATATATATATATATATATATATATATATATATATATATATATATATATATATATATATATATATATATATATATATATATATATATATATATATATATATATATATATATACATTGACAATTTTACAAAACGTAAGAATGATCCACTAAAACCACTTGCATTGCACCCTTGAATACAACACCCATTTTTGCAATATGAATAGATGGCTCATGAGCAGTGAATTCTGCCGTGGGTTGGTTTTTAGAAATTTCAAGACGTTTGAATTTGATGTTTTCACGTTTGTGACTTGTGCCGAAAAAAATCACATCACATCTGAACATTATTGGTGTACAAATGAAATTGAGGTGGTAGGGTGGTACTCCCTCTGCTGTGCCCTCTGCTGCAGCTTTCCGATAGATTGTCTGTCATATATGGCCGCCTGTTCTCAGGATGAAATTGCTTTACTTGAGGCAAATGAAATGGATTTCGCATTGATCAGTGTCTTTGCTAGCTCTGTGAAATACATGTAACTAGCTGTCGATGTTGGGTTTCCTAATCGCATGCATGCTGGTCAAACTGGAAATATTGCCATCTCTGCATGCAAAAAGCACAACATTCTGTCCAAGAAAAAACAAAACATTGACAGTGAGCATTAATTTGTTGCTTGTACATATCAACTGTAAAGCAAACTTTTCACGTGCTGTTACGCTTATATCTGTTTTCCTGCTTGAATATAGAATGACTACCTACGATGTATAGATAAGCAAAATGCTTTGAAGTGTGACTGTATTTACAATATTGAAAATACGGATCTAGAAATAAGGTTTTTTTTAAACATTTATTATTATATTTTGACACACATATATTCTGGCCAGACTTGCTCATTTTACGCATTACGCATCAACCTTTTGAACTAAAATGATAATTGTACATCTATATATACATTTGTATCAAAATGAAAGCGCAAAACGTCTTGCATCTGTTATTTGTTACCAAATTCCCAAACAGATTTTATGAAAGCCGGTATTACGGAAATTTGTTCAGCTCATGTACTGCATGATAAACTCTTTGCCCTCTGAGCATTTTTCATGCTCTTTTGTCGTCTGCTATTTAAAAAAAACAACTTAGAACAGGAATAACATTTAAGTGGCAAACAAATTGGATCGAGATCAGGCCTGGCGTTTGGTTGGGCCTGAACTGGGTCCAACCTCTTTGCAAAGGTTACGAGCAGACTAGTAGGCACTGAGTCTAACTGTTGCTTTCTGCATGACCCAATGCTTTTTGTATTTCAGCATTGCGTTGTTTTAACATTCTCGCTATCCCATGTCTGGTATTGCAATTGTAGTTCTGAACCTGGTGTGAGTCTTTTGCTGGGCCTAGGGGTTTCTTTAACTCTCAATATCTATGAGATGAGAGTCCCCTGAGAGTCCCTTTATTATAACAGTACGTTAATTGATTTCATTGTTTCCCTGTGGTGATATATTGGAATTATTAGGAAGTCTCCACGCGAGCTAAACAAATTTTGTGATCTGACAACAGCAGAAACTAAGGCGAAGACTTGACCAGTAAAATTAGTTTAAGCCCACGTTGGCTTCGGCTGCTGTCCGTGCATTGTTCATTTTTGTGGAGGTTTAGCGTCTGGTCCTTTTTTATTGTGCAGAAGTTAGTGTCCTTTTTATCCCCACGTTTTTTTGAAAATATCCCCTCGCTATCTCCTTCTAAACAGCTAAAGCATACAAGACGACATTTTTATGTGACTCTTGGCTCATGACCCATGGGTTGGACTGAGAGATGGGGTGGGATGTGGATTAAAACTCAAATTTTCCAAAACATAGTCATGTGCCATATAAATCTGAGGAATTGAACGCTAGAACAAATTGTTAAGCAGATATTCTGCCCTATGTTTGAATGGGATGCCTAGGGTATGTCTTGGTGTGTGTGTGTATGCAATTTGGTACATGGTATAGTGCGACCAGGTAACGGACGTTGGGCGTGTCAGACAGAACACTGCCATTCACTGTCAATTTAGACTGGTCTTCAGTGAATTGGGTAAAACAGCATAGGTACGCTTTAATCGTGCAAAACGACAAAGGTGACCAGCTTTATACGGTTAATATACCCGGTAAACGTTCACAAGCAAATCTAAACAGAAAACCTAAGTCTTACTTGTTTACAGACGCATTGGTATGTACTTTTGCTCAGTGTTCAGGGCCTCCTAGAACGTATGTGGATTTTAGTCAAGATCGACAAGGCAGACTGGTCTGTGTTAGAACGGTTGTTGCTGCTACATGTATAAAGATATAGAGTCAGGTTGCAGCGTAATGAAGATCTGATGGCATGTAGCGTGCTTTTATCTGTGATTTCCTTTGGTATTGTATTTACTTTACAGCCATGTCTCAAGTAACCATCTAAAACGCAAAGCTGCACACACTGGTAGGGAGGTCGAAATGTTTTACACATGATATACGGATATAAGCGGCATACATGTAATATAGGTTTAGTGATCACACATAATTGAACTAACCCAACAAACAGGCTGACATGAATGACGCCTTAAAAACTTTAGTTATTAATCGGCTTTTGGGTCACTGTCTAGCCACCCCCACAACTGGTTCCTATCTCCGTTAGCTTTACATGAGACCGGGACATGGCATACCACGTGGCGATACAGTGGCCAAATAGCCATATAATACCTGTAGAGTCAACCAGTGGTAGGGTGTCTGACTTGAAATAAAGGGGTGGTTGGTTTGAGTCTCTCTGGAGGCATCATGTTCTTTCCTTGTGCAAGACCCGTTATGCTTTATTTAGTACTGGTTCAACCAAGGAAACGTCCCGACAAGACTGAAATTTTCTAGACTGGGATGTAAACTATCAACTCGAATAATCGAGGTCCACAGTTGCTCAGTACTAGTGTGTTAGACCTGTGATTAAAGAATCGCTATTTTGAGAAGGTTCAATGGAAGCACTTCGTAATGTCCTAAGCAAGACACTTTATTCTCGGCTAAGTACTGGTTCAACCTACGTGGACAGGGAAGCGTCGCGTCATGACTGCAAAAATGTTGACAGCGACACAAAACATCGATGCAAAAAACAAAATCAACTCAAAATAACAGAAAGAGACACTCATCTCTATTTTTGCTGCAGTTATGTGCGTCTACTGGTATATAGGGTTGCCTTTAGTATGCTACTTGGAAAATATTCGCGTTAAAAATGTTGTCGATGAAAATATTCTTCCAAACTCTATTTGTTTGGCAAGAAAACGATTTGGTGTTAAGCTCTGAATTCGCAAAAATAGCATTAAAAAACAAAAACATAAAAAATAGCCCTCTCTCCCCCCCCCACACACACATTAAAATTCAGCATGCTAAGTGTTCAATAAATGGGCCACATGGAAAGGGTACACGTATCTTTTATAAAACTTGTGTGATTGTAGATTTCATTGTCGAAGATTGATGTTTAGCTTGTATAGTTTAAGACGCACGTACGTGTTCAAGATACATGTATGCAAACAAGGTATCTGGGCTGATTCATCTGCAATAATTCGAAACGCTTATTTTTACGAAACGGCATATAAGACTACAGGTATAAAATTTTGGTGTGGAGAATTTCACAGATGGGTGAATACGCGAACAATGCAATCTAACTAACCGATTTCCAAATGTATTTGAGCGGGGTGTTTACGATGGTGCTCCATCGAATTTGCTATTGTATTTTTTGCATTATCTCGTTGGGGAAGACTTCTTCAATTGTCTTCCTGTGGGTTAGTCGGTAGTGCGTGATTGTGGCATTTCCTGATTATACTAAATATTAACGTTCAAAAAGATTATCAAAAAAGTTGGATATAACTTGAGTATCATTTGACAGTCTGTATGCCTGGTTGTAAACCCAATCACGGTTTATGGCTATGGTTTCCTCTTAAATTGCACGACAGTGGGTCAAAGTAAGTAAGGAATCAGACTCAGACTCACGCCTCAGACTCAATGACTCAATGACGGATCTGGTCCACTTCGAATCAAACTAAAGTTCCTACTAAAGTTCTTACGTAATAGATATGCCACATGTTAACACCCGAACCGCTATAGTTGCAACTTTTAGTTGGTTATCAAGTTAACAAAGTAAATAGTTTAAGATACGGCCTCCTATCAATTCTTCATTGTAGACGAAAATTATGCGTACATACTGCACAGCCTACTCTAATTAAAACTTTCGAATAAGTGGGGCAGCAAATAAAGCACATCGAGGATTTATTCTGTTAAACAAATCGCTTTGAGGGCTACTGACAAATCTTGAACCCATCTTGCTAAATAGGTCTAGAGGAGGGAACCAGACAATCTACTAGAGTAACGGTGCTCTGACCCACCGTTGATCTCTAGTAGGTTCAGGACGTCACTATATTAGCGACTATCGATGTTCAAATCAAACTTTAGTTACTATAGTAGGAAATAAAGTTCGATTCGAAGTGGGCCTCTGACGTAAAGCTTTAATTGGTGGGTTGGTGCCTGATGCTTGGCTGTAGCTGGGCCCACAGTGGCTCAATTTGAGGTTTTCGTTAGCTCTGACTATCTATGAATCGTGAGCCCTTTTCGCTGTTTCATCAGTATATTGCGTTAATTCGATTATATTGTTTCTCTATGATGATACATTGTACTAGTTAGGAATCCTCCATGCGAGCTTAACATTTTTTGTGCTTCAACAACAGCAGAATCTAGGGCGAAGATTTGGTACCAATAAAATGCATTTAAGCTGCTGTCCGTTCTAAGGTGGTGGTTCTGTTGTTGTTGTTGATTCATTATTTCCACAGTGGGGTTCTGTAATTGTTCCATGTTTTGTTGTGCGTTAATTTGTGTCCATTCTAGTTTTGCAATCATCTTAATGGGGAAGAGAGAGCTAATTGCTTTGCTTTGTTTGTCTTCCTGGTGTCTCGTGATTGTTGTGTGGCTCTTCCTCACAATGTCACGGGTTTGTCTGCAGTTTGTAATTGAGGTATTTCCTGATCATGCTCACTTACTATTTTTGAACATGAAGCAAAAATTATAGTTACTCTCTGACTTATGTTTAGATTTGGATGTTTTTGCTCCTAGAATATCTATTAATAAAAAATGACGAATAGCAATAACAAATTTCCAACGAATTTTATTTAAAGCTCTCAGGCTAGACTCGAACAAAATGTTTTTGTTGATATTATAATATATGCAAGTTAAACTTTAATTACGCAAATAGCAAGACAAAAAATATTATTTTAGTGCAAAGTTGGGAAAATTCTCTCATTCATCAATTTTAACACCTGTTTTGTATGCTCAAAAGAACCCTTTCATTGAAATGGTTGCCTTGAACACCAACAACATATGTTTTCATTCGTTTATAAGAAAATCAAGAAGCAAATGGATGTAATCCAATATGGAGATAAGCCATATGATCTGAAATGGACCAAAACAATTTTGCTACGGCACCCAAAATTACTCGAAAACTAGACTCAAAAACGAATTGTTTGCCTTGTATGTCCCCTTTTATGCCTTATATGGATTATAGGGCTTAAATGGTATAGCTTTGGACAATTTTCTTTGAGTTTTCTATCAAAACAAAAGCAGTTTCTTACCCAAATCTTTATTGACTCCCACCCAATCCCAACTCTTCCCGCCCCCTCTACCCTTGCCCCCGCCCCTCTTCCCACCCCCTATACCTCCGCTTCCCACCTCTCAAGCCCTGTCCCTCATATAATGTTTTTATGACCCCCAAACGAACTTTTGGAGGCATACAGTAATCGCACCGTCTGTCTGTTGTGTCTGCCCATCCAACTTCGTGTCCGGTGCATATTTCCAATATTCTATGAGGTAGTAATCTCAAATTTGGTTTGTGAATGCATCTTTGTATGGCGGAGTGTTGCGTACCATTTTCGGTTCATTGTGACATTGACCTCTGACCTAGTTTTTAGAATAATCTTGTCCGGAGCATATCTCTTATATTATTTGAGGTAGGAATCCCAAATTTGGTGTGTGAATGCATCTTTGGGTGGCAAAGTGTCACGTACCATTTTTTAGTCACTGTGACATTGACCTCTGACCTAGTTTTTAGAATAATCGTGTCGGGATCATATCACGTGAATAATTTGAGGTAAGAATCCCAAATTTGGTGTGAGGATGCATCTTGTGATGACGGAGTGTCGCATACCATCCTATTGTCACTGTGACCTTGACCTCTGACCTAGTTTCTAGAAACAGCATCGAGACTTGTGACATCTCCTATATTCTATGAGGTAGGAATTCCAAATTCGGATTGTGGATGCATCTTGGGATGGAAAGGTGTCACATACCATTTTTGGCCACTGTGACCTTGACCTTGTATTCTGGCCTATTTTTTTATAATAATCCTTTCCGCAGCATGTCTCTTATATTATTTAATGTAGGAGTGTAAATGAATCTTGAGACCACGGAGTGTCGTTTACCATCCTTGGGTCATTATGACATTGACCTTGACCTCTGACCAAGTTTCTAGAATCTGCATTGAGTCTGGTGCAAAACCTATATTCTTTGAGGTAGGAATCCAAAATTTGGTTTGTGGATGCATCTTGGGATGGCAGAGTGTGGCATACCATTTTCTTCTTCTTCTTCTTCTTCTTCTTCTTCTTCTTCTTCTTCTTCTTCCAAGTATTGGTCAGGATTCTTCAAAAGAATGTTGTTAACCATTTTCGGGTCACTGTGACCTTGACCTAGTTTCTAGAATCCTCCCTTTCTGTTCTATAGATACTGGCTCGCTCATTTCTGAACATTATGCCAGGGACTACATGGGCATTATGACATTATCCGCATTGACTCTGGTGCATATCTCCTATATTATTTGAGGTAGAAATCCCAAATTTGGTTTGTGGATGCATCGTCGAATGTGGGAGTGTCGCATACCATTTTGGGTCAATGTGACCTTGACCTTGACTTCTTCTTCTGACCTACTTTCTAGAATAATCGTGTCCTGAGCATATCTCTTATATTTTTTTAGTTATGAGTGCCAAAATTGGGATGACGGAGTGTCATGTACCAGTTTGGGGTCACGATCACCTTGACCTTAGACGGTCAAAAGCTCATTAGAGCTAATGTTTCTCCATTTTACTATCATTTTGTCTTTAGATAAAATTTCTTATCTTATCTTATCTAACCTTGACTTCGTTTCTATAATAATCGTGTCGGAGTCCATCTCCTATATTATTAGAATTATGGACAACTGGGCCCAAAACCAACTCGGCCCATGCCAACTCAGCCCACATAAAATCTGGCCCAAGACAACTCGGCCCAAATTCATAAGACAACTCGGCCTATATATTTTTTGAAGTACAGACGACTTGCATGCTCATGTATGTCTGTACGTTAGCATACGTGTACATGTATGTCTCTATAAGCCAACCTATTTGTACACGCGCGTGTATACATCGACATGCACGCGCATTTATGTTTCTATCAATATCTCTGTACATGATAATGTATGTTTCTATTAATCTGTTTGTCTGTCTGTACATGCTTTGAGTTTGCCCGTCTATACATGTACATGTATGTCTATCCGTCTGTCTGTGCAAGAACATGCATGTGTCTATCTGTACATGCGCAGTTATGTATGTATGTGTGTGCGTGCATGCGTGCAGGTCCGTCCATCCATCTTTCCGTCCATCCATCCATCGAAAATTGTTCATGGATTAGTTAAGGAGATTAGCATGTTTGGACGAAGTGTCAAACTGATGCACACCTTTAACCATCTAATATTATTGGAGTAATGATGTTGATCACTGGCAATGCTCAGAATTAATGAAGGTGTAGGATTGCTTAACTTGCCACATGTTAAATTTCAAGATTCTTGCTAGTCTATGTAACTGTGCAGGCTGGTTTGAATACTGCCTGGTCACAAAACCTGAAGACAAGTTTTCTCAATTCGATGGCGTTAACTCTTTGCCCCCCCCCCCCCCCTGGGTAATTATGCATGCATTATTTCAGGAATACCATTAGAGTATCAAACAGTTTGGATCCCAATCAGGCCCGACGTTTTTGTTGGGCCTGGCCTGGGTCCAAACTGGTTGCAAAAGTTATCAACATACGACACTAGGAGGCAAATAGATCAAAAAAGCAATATCTACACTCTTTTCCAAGCATACCCACATAATGAATTTTATCATGGTTAACAGCGCAGACACAAACGACAAATCGCAAATTGCCATATCTCGTAAGAGGCCACGCTGTTA
Source organism: Loripinus fragilis (assembly GCA_964019695.1). Lineage (NCBI taxonomy): Eukaryota > Metazoa > Mollusca > Bivalvia > Lucinida > Lucinidae > Loripinus > Loripinus fragilis. The sequence goes on from OZ026519.1 coordinate 93,734, forward strand.
TAATCAATAATGAGCATACGCGTAAATTCGCAACCTAACTGCTCTGAGAATACCAATTCCTTTATGTCTCTCAAAAGACCATCTCGGTACTAGCAAGCAGAAATGAGGCATCATGCGGCATTTCTTCTGGGTCTTCAATGTTTGCCAAATTACATATTTAAATGTGAAAAAATGGTGCGATGCTAGAAGCATAAATCCACAGTTCATAACATTATGTTGATAGCAGCGACGGCTCTGACGAGACTACGCGTATGCGCAGGCTCGTCTGATCATTATCTACTAGTCGATGGGATAAGGACCAACATTTAAGACATTATGAACACTTTGGTATTCGCAAATGAAACAATTCAGAAAACAAAAAGAAGAATTTAATAGAATTTTGAATGCCTCTGTAAGAACAAAAATGCCGTCATCCGACAAAGTTATGCAGCATGCTCAAATGCACTGGTTATAGACACTGATTTTCACACATTTGCGATCCATTAAGGTTGTTACCAGTGATCAACAAAATTACGTCAATAATATTAAGATGCTTAAAGGTGTGCACCAATTGACGCTTCGTCCAAACATGTGATGACTTTACAATTTTCGACGGATGGATGGATGGCCAGGCGGACCCATGCGCGGAACTGGGAGTTTTTGTCCCAGGAGGGGTTCATACCCGATGGCCAGAATACAGGATCCGCACATGGGACCAATACACACACACACACGCACGCACACAAATGTACAGACAGGCACTTGAATGTTCATGCACAGGCAGACGGATAGACATACATGTATAGACAGCAAACTAAAAGACATATTGAGCTGATTAAGTAGAAATATGCATAAACATGTACAAAGATAATGTCAGAAACATACATGCGCGTGCATGTCGAGGCATATATGCGCGTGTCATTATCTTTAAATTTCCCATGTCAAATAGGACTATTGCTCGACTTAACCGGGCAGTTATGGTTCTTGATCACCTAGATAATCGATAAGTCAATTGTCCCCCTTACACCGCGGCGACTATATCGCGAACTCGATTGTATCTCAGTCCAGGTATCGATGGTATTTGTCTGACGAAATAGGCCTTTATACCATCTCAATGTTTTACCAGAATTGTTGGATAGAATTTTCATTTGTGCATTTAAAATTTGTTTCAAATAGGAGTATACATGCATCTGATTGAAATCAAGAAAAATGTTTTTCATATCCAAATGTAAAACATGTTTGTTCACTATTCGTGTCCTAAAACAGCACATGAGCACTTGAGTACTTAACCCTTAAAGCGCCAATCGCAACAAAAGTCGTCAGCTTTCTCGTCTGCTGAAATGTTTAAGAAGCCTCTATGACAAACATTGTGGACCCAGATCAGACTGCTCCTATAGGAGCAGTCTATTCTGGGTCCACACTGTTTGCTTCTATACTTAAATTCGTCACTAATGTTTGGCAAATTTTTGCAGCAGACGACTTCAGCAGACGACATTTTCAGATGCATTTTCGCTTGGCGCTTTAAGGGTTAATTTCTAAATGTTGATAAAAAAAAGTATGCGGGCCACGACGTGAGAAAAACTGTCATCGGGGGTTTGAGAACAACAAAGGCGCAGACCAATTTGCGCTTCCGCAGTGATTTAGAAATAACACAACTTCACCAAACAAGGCCGTCGACGGCGGCACGGCCATGACCACTTTTTAGGCCAAAAAGGGGCTGAATATGCTTATTTGGTCAGGTTAAATTTTTTTCAGTTTCCTCTGGACTTTTTAATGCGATGATCTAATGAGGTCAATATTTACCCTAGTGTGTCAAAGATTAAGGAGCTGACACCTGACAGCAATTATAATTAAAGATTATCGTTTGGAGTGATCATGCAACAAAGTATTCTTTAATCTGAATTATTTCAGAACAATGAGGTATATCTCTATTATATGAGAAGGAAGAGAAAATGTATTCCAAAAAGTTTACCCGTATCAGTATTGTTAAAATGCGCAGCCTGATTTAAGTCTCCTCTCTGTGTAGATCTAGAATTATAGGTCTAGATAGGAAAGAACCCAGCATTATTTTGTGATTATTTCTTATCCAACATTTTAAGGTTTGCTTTGGGCGTTCAAAAAAACCTGTCTCATTTATTGTACAAATACATAAAAAATAAAATAAAAATAAATTGAGACAGTTCTTAGAGTACATTGAAAAGCTGAGAGTAGGTAAGCGGATAATTTATCAAAGATAATTAGATAACGAGTTATCAGGAATGTGGACCCGATATGGTGTGAGCCTAACTATACTCGATCCTTATCTGGATCCACACTGTACATTTGTTTCAAAAATAAAATCCGCTGACAACTGTAAAGACTGGGTCCGAAGTTTGACAAAAAATGTCTGATCAGCGTCTTCGCTTTAAGTTAAAAACATAATACAGGAATATAATGCAGACAGAAAATTGCGCCAAAATTCATGAGAGCAGTCGCTTTAGGCCAAATCCTTATCAGCTATTTTCACACTTTAAACACACACTGAGTTCCCGCTGTGTCAATGAGAAAATGACCAGACGACTGCCATACGCGAACAGCGTATATTAATGGAGCAGGTCAGTCTGTGCATATATTAAATGCTCATAGCAGTTTCTTGTCTTCACTGCAAAGATGCAACTATGAGCATGACTTTTCAGTTAACCATATGCGAACAACATATGCGCATAATAATTTATCTGCGCAGTCTGATCAGCCAATTGCTGTTTGCTGTTGAAAGACCTTTACCTTTTATAAATTGTTTTTGGTCAGTTCTAGTCCTCACTGATCCCGATCAGCTCGGTGTGACGGGGTTTGTTTAAATCTATGTCTTCTGTGAATTTTTAACCGAGACATATGGAACGCAAACAGCAATGGTTCAGGCCAGACCGCGCTGTGCTATCTGAACAGTAAAGACGCTGACGAGACGCCGCATGACCAAACTAGTAAGATGGGTGTACTGTGCATGAAACGCTGTTGTGATTAGTCTGGGTATCTGAATTTATGCATAAGTTTTTAGGAGACACACAGAGTCGTTTATTCGGTCAAAACCGTTAATAAGCAGTATTTTATTAGGACCAAGATAAGACCTATAGCCCCAGGGATTATCTGACACCTGGGATTATCGCATATCCCGTTATGAGCGTCTCAAAATCGTTTGTCACCAGAATCGCACCGGATAGATGGCAATCGAAAACGCTCTTAACAACCGACGAACATGGATCAAAAATGGTTAGAAACAGTGTTTTCGATTGTCATTTGTCACCAGTCGGGCGACAAATAGCAATCGAAAACTCTGTTTTTAACTATAAATTTTGATCTACGTTCGTCGATAGGATAAGTATTTTCGATTGCCGCCTATCCGGTGTGAGACCATCGGTTTCGTCGAATCTACCTTTAGATTAGACAATCTCAACCCTTGGTAGGACAAGATGGTGTGAGACTGAAGTACGAATATTCTCTTCAAATAATTTTTTGCTATAAATAGGCAAATAGGTTAAATAATTTGTTTGATTTGATTCTTTACGTCCCATCAACAATCTTTCAGTTAAAAAGGGACGGGTCTTCCTTGGTTGATTTGATTTGATTCTTTACGTCCCATCAGCAGTCTTTCAGTTAAACAGGGCCGGGTCTTCCTGGGTTGAATCAGTACTAAGCTAGGATAAATGTGTCTTGCTCAAGGACCACAACGCAGTGACGTAGGTGAGGCTCGAACCCGCGGCACCTCGGTCTCGAGTCAAGTACTCTACCACTGAGCCACTGCGCTTCTTCTTCCTTGGTTGAACCAGTACTAAACTAGGATAAATGTGTCTTGCTCAAGGACCACAACGCAGTGACGCCGGTGAGGCTCAAACCCGCGGCCTCTCGGTCTTGAGTAAGGCACAACAATGAATTAACAATAGGTTAAATAATAATAATAATAATAATAATAATAATAATAATAATAATAATAATGATAATAATAATAATAATAATAATAGAAATAATAATAATTGTTATACTTAAGATAAAAATTAAAGAATAAATTGAAGCAACTTGTAATAAAATTATTTTTATTTCGGCGATAAGATATGGTTATTGTTATTTTCTTAATTTTACTAAAATTAAGATTTTTTTTCATTTTTCATAATCATGTCCCCCAATCAGCTAAATTTCCCCTTTCTTTTAAAATGCTGTTAAGATTACTCAACATTATATAGGCAAGCATATCGCATATTGCGGAAGCATTACAGATCCACAATATTCGAACTTAGACATTTTCTCCGCTCTTGCAAGAAGGCGCTTAAACTCAATTTTCAACCTAAAAATGACAGAACTAAAATGTAATTTATTTCTATGAAACTTATATGGTTGATATTGTTGGATGATAGAGATACCATTTATAACTTATAAAACATTAGGAAAATATCAGAATATGATTATTTTGGGGTCATGAAATGCTCACCCTAAGCATTTTCATTCAATTTACATTGAGATGAATGGGATTTAACCAGTTAAAAAGATGAACAATTTGACAAAACTAAATATTTAGTTATTTCATATTTGTTTATATCATTGTAAAGATAAAACATTAAATTTTCTTTTGATAACTTATAAAATAATGACAACTTAATAATAAGTTAGTTATTAATAATTTATTTAAAGGTTTGTATACTTTTCTGTGTAATTGATGCCTAAGATTTCAACAGGTAAGTTGCGCGAGTGGTCAATATTCAAGGGAGATAATCAGACCGATAAAACCGATAACAGCTGATATTGTCCCATATGAAATGAAATAATTTGGTCCCATCGAGACCAAATTATTGCATTTTGTAGGATATCTATTTAAATCAGTGGGGACATGGAGGGGGCTCGAGGGAACCCCCTGAACCCAAACTAGATCCGTCACTGCTTATACATGTATGCTAATGCACAGGCAATCTGGTTGCATCATATATGAGCATGCAACTCGTATGTACTTCAAAAAATATATGGGCCGCGTTGTCTTATGAATGTGAGCCGAGTTGTCATAAACTTGGGCCGAGTTGGCATGGGCCGAGTTTTATGTGGGCCGAGTTGGCATGGGCCGAGTTGGTTTTTGGCCGAGTTGTCCGTAATTCGACTAATTGACTTGGGGACGTTTCAATACATTATAACAATTACTACTGGTGAGTATTACAGAGCTTGGCTCGTGGATTTTACCCATTCATTATTTACTTCCGGTTTGCTGGCAGTATAAATATTTATACTCGTATACTGGGATAATCAGTTTTCGCCAACGTAAGCAGATATGGTTCTGAGATTAACAAAACAAAATACAACCTGACCAGAAGATGATTTTATCATACAATTTCAACCTTTTATAATAATGTGTGATATCTTAGGCCATCAAAATATGTTATTTAATTTGCAAAAACCTTGATTTGTTTGTGCACCCGTTTTTCCGCCATTTTGAAAATAGTAATCTTATTTCGACAACTCTTGTTGACCTTAAAAAAGAGGCCTCAAAAAGGGTTGGATAGACAAAAAATCAATAGATGTTATGAGATAAACCATTTTTTTCATTCAATGAATATAAATTATTGTCAATCTTCTATCAATTAATTAATTGTAATCAAAAATATGTCAGTCATGTTTTTTTTTCTATATTCAATCCAATTTCAGATTGATTTGAACCCCTAGTTTCATTGGGGTGCTACCACACAGACAGTAAATGAAAAAGTAGACATAAAAACTTTCTTTATGTACTTAAGGGATACATCAAGCCATTGCAGGCGAAAGATTGATATAATTTAACAAAAAATCATTTTTAGATACATGGTCCGTATAGCTTCTTATTAGCCATACCATTGTTTCTGATCTTAACATTAATAAGAACCCCCTTATGATAAAATCAATGATTTTCCCCACTTGGGACCCCAATACATCACTGAGTTTTCTTACCTCGATCGTGAGGGTGTCAATGCAAATGAAGATGAAGGAAGCGATGTATTCAATGAATAAAACATATCAGGATCATAATTTAAAGATTGGGGTTAAAAAGAATTAGTGAAAATGGCGGGAAAACATTGATGCAGATATGTGACCATTATTTTACCACTCAGATATGCATTTTCTTACGGCTAAAACAACTTAACAGACAGCTTTTCTTTTGCCCTTGGAAATCCCCTTTTCAGAATGAGCCTGTGATGTCAAACAAGTGAAAAAACGGTAGTAATGTTCAATTGGCGAAATTACATTCTTGGCGAAATTGGCTTACTCCACTATATGTTTTAGCTTCGATAAGCCGTTTTTAAACTGTGTATTCATGCAAATTTTCATGAGCCGAAGATACTGCGTAGCTTAGTGTATTCTTGTCGTTTCTTTACTGTTGCTACTTCTTCCCTTATGAAGTGCAATTACCTTATGAATTGGCTCAGCTCTGGGGTAAACTCTTCGTTAGGTCTAAGATCAGGTTCAGTTGATCATGATTTCTAAGTATATACTTCCTTCGAAGTATATACTAAGAAGGGAGTATAGAGATGGAATGGGATTGAATAAGGCCTACAAGTAATTTTGTAAGGATACAGAGTTGCAAAATTATACTAAGACAGGGGTGAAGAGGATCATAAACCCTTTTATATTTTCAAAATAATTTTCAATTTTTACCTTTGCATTTTCTTAATTTTGAAAAAAAATGTTTTAAGGGTTTCTTTTGAGATGCCCCCTCAGATTAAAACAGAAATACACACTCATGTCACGCTTAATGTTGTTGTTGTTGTATCGGTAACCAGAGTGTAGGACAAAAGCCCACTGGGACAAATGCCCACTTATATGTCTTTAACAGGGATAGGTTTGAACTGATAGACAAACCCCAGGGGGGGGGTACTCTCATTTGTTCTTCATACATAGGCTAGGGCCCTGCATCTACTGTTCACCGCAAAAAAAATATCCAGAATTTCAAGCACATCAGATAAATATTTGAAATTTTGCAACCAAAAAAATATCCCCCATTCTGTACATTGACCTTCAGGAAAGCCCCTTAAATGCTTGAAATGACCTCTAAATATAGTCCAATTTTGTGATGACCCCCAAAATATATCCACAATATCTTCATACCCCCAAAAAATTCAGTTTTCTGAAAAACCCAAAAGAAATTGAAATTCAAAATTTTGAACCCCAAAAAATAGCCCAAGCCTACATAATATGTATGTATGAAAATATAAGAGTACCCCCTTCCCCGGAAAAACGGACAGACGGACCCAAGGGCGGGCGGTCGAAACCACCCCCGGTCAAAAAGTGGTCAATTATGGTCAATACAAATCTAAGTGGTCAATTGAAACTTTGAAGGGACGTTTTTGTGGTGAATTGAGATAATTGTACAGGTTTTATGTTTTATCTATTGAAAAAGAATAAATTTACTGTTTCGTCCCTGTAAAGGGCACTTTTCATGATGAGATTTCCAGCTTAGCACTGAGCTCTAAATTACAGTCCATGCACCTAACACTAGTTTTTCTTGCATCATCAAAGGCAGAATAGAATAACCAATTTTAACCCTACAGGGTTTTTTGCTCAATTTTGAGACAATAACTTTTATTATTTTATGACACTTGGTTCATTATTAACTGATAACAGTAGATAACTGAATGAACACACTTTCACACCTCTATATACACACAGATGCCACTGAATTAGCCAACACATTTTAAGCTCAGTGATTGGATAGGTGTTATACACTGGACACACCTTCTTCAGTCTGAGAGACATGCCCGGTATTTTGACAGTTTTGTTTGTTCTAGGGTATTTGAAGTAAACAAATAACTCCTTGACATTAAGTGTTTTCTTTATAATTTTCACACCTTTGTTTTTTCAGGTAAGAAGCCAAACCAATTTGAATTTTAATCAATACAGCATCTTCTATTTGTACATGATGACCTCTTTGATGATCAATTTAAATTATTGATTTTTTTTCTACTTTCTCTCATTTTAAAATAAGTCCTTGATTTAAATTTTGTTTTTATTTCTTTGAAAAAAGCTAGTTTTAAAATTTATTCTCATTACTTGAATTTGCCTTTTTTTTTATTAATGGTGAAATACGAAATAAGTTCAAGTCTGTTAGTCTGAACTATAAATTGTGGTAACGATTTGGACTGATGACATTTCATTTTTGTTTATTTTACGGCTTACTAATTATTAATACTTTTTTTAAAGCAAAATCAACTGAAACAACAACAACACATTTTCAGTTAAACCTAATTGTATTATCTTATATTAAACTACTTTTAGTCTTTATAGTCTTTATAGATTTCAGTAAAACAGGGGATAAATAATGCCAAGTGTCTTCACATCAACCAAGTTTTTTCAATCGACCAATTGACCACCAATCGACCAGTAATGACCGGTTAAAACCAGTAATGACCACTGGTCTGGTCAACATGCATATTGACCGGTCGATTGCCAACCTTGGACGGACCTAAGATGAATAATCTCCCTTCTTCTCAAATCTGAAATTGCAAACATCCCTTTTTTATGGCACCTCTCATAAAAGTGCATGCTAATTGTTACTACCAGATCAAAGGGCATTTGGATTAATTAGAATTGGGTTTCCCAATTATAATACATTGTTTGTCCCAAATTGTAAATTGATTTTCTTCAAATACCTGTATCAATGGCTTTTAACACCCAAATTAAGTTGTTTGTCACAACATACAGGAGAAAATAATCTCAGTGAAAACACACTGCAGTTGTGACTTACCCTGAAGGAGCAGTCTGATCAGGGTTAACAGTTTTATAAAAGACTTAAACCTATTTTTTTCAAAGAAGTGGGCTTTTGTTCACCCTGCCAAATTAAGCAGTGGGCTTTTGTCCAGTGGGATATTGTCCAGTGGGCTTTTGTCTGTTCCCCAGGTAACCAGCCTATGAAAGGCTCAACTCCCATATAACCTGGGAGAGGCCGAGTGTAGGACAAAAGCCCACTAGGACAAAAGCCCACTGGACAAAAGCCCACTAGGACAAAAGCCCACTTATATGCATTTAACAGGGATTGATTTGAACTGATGGACAAAACCCAGGGGGGGGGGGGGGTACTCTCATTTTTCTTCTTACTTAGACTCGGGCCCAGCACCTACCATTCACCAAAAAAAAAAAATACCAGGAATTTCAAGCACCCCAAATAAACATTTGAAATTTTAGCAACCCAAAAAATATCATCCATTCTGTACCTTGACCTCCAGAAAAGACTCTAAAATGCATAGAAATGACCTCTAAATATAGTCGAATTTTGTGATGACCCCCCAAAAATATCCACAAAATCTTCATACCCCAAACAATATTCAGTTTTCTGAAACCCCCCCCCCCCCCCCCCCCCCAAAAAAAAACACAAAAATATTGAAATTCAAAATTTTGAACCCCACCTCAAAAAAAAAATTGCCCGCACCTACGTATGTATGAAAATATCAGCATGTCGGAAACACTCAATGACATAACAAAGGCCCACATGACAGAAAAGTTCCATGATGACATTTTACAAAAATACGGATATATTATCCTTCCTAAATAAGAAGCGTTTTACTCTCAACATCTCCAGTGCATTTCCCTTTACAAACACTTAAAAATAGTATAAAAAAGAAACCCGTTTACTGAAAAAATTAGAATTTTGAAGAGCAGCTGAAAAAACATGACCGACATGTCCGAACTCCCTAACGACATGATGATTTTACTCCTCACATTGACATGGGGGAAATCCTCAAAATTATCCTGAATGCACGTTTTTCCTTGAAATGCAAAAAACGCAGGGGTGAAAATTGAAAATTATTTTGAAATATGAAAGGGTTAATGATCCTCTTCACCCCTGTCTTAGTGTAATTTTGTAACTCTGTATCCTTACAAAAATGCTTGTCAACCTCTTTCAATCCCATGCAATCTCTATACTTCCTTCTAAGTATATACCTTGAAGGAAGTATATACTTAGAAATCATGATCAACTGAACCTGAAGATTAGGCCTATGAATGGATTTTTCTGTTATGCCCAATTCTTAGGCCTAATATTTTGGGTCACATTTTGTTCAAATAGCAACACTCTAACATTTGACACAAAAGTTTATATATGGAACAATTTGTCTGGTGTAAAATTCATTGTAATAGTAAGGCCCTTACCTCTAGTTGGTGCTCACACAAAAGTATGTCCAAAATATTGAAAATCCACTTTTGTAGCAGCAAATAATGATGTGTTTACAAAAAATGTCTCCAAAACACATATGCTCAACACAATGACATCACAGTTTTACGAATAGCTATTTACCGACTTACAAATTAAGACAAGTATATATACATACAAGCACAACACATATAATAAGTTAAGATAATAAGTTAAGATAGGAGCATGTTTAAAACAGCACATTTACTAACTTTATCACAGCATTTAAAGTACTTTAAAACTTAAAACAATTGATTCGCAAGTCGGTACTTATGAATCAATGTTTCAAGTCCAAAGTACTGAAATGTTATAGTAGAACCAGCTACATTTAAACATACAGGTTATAACAAAGCATATTAATTATAAATAGAAATGAAGCATAAAACAAGCAATAAACAAGCAAAATTAAACAACTGAACAAAACGAACACACACAGGCCTCTCCGCTCCATGAATTTACCTGGTTTTTGAACACATTGTAGCTCGTAATCTCTCTGAAATGCTGTGGGAGGTTATTCCATATTTCAACAGCAGTGGAGCGGAAAGACCCATCCAATATTGTATCTTTTTTACAGGTATCATAGATTAAATGATCGAATAGAAGATTACAAGGTAAAACCGCTAAGAAGATGAGGCGAGCAGCAGTAGCAAACAGAACTCAGACATCAAAAGCCCTGAAAGTTGTCAAAGAATTAGATGCTTTTCCTAAAGTACCTGACAATTATAAGGAAACCACAGCGTCCGGTGGAGGAAGTAAGTTGAAAGCTTGTTACATTTAACTCCTCACTTGTCAGTGACCACTTTGTCATCTGCTTTAATATGACTTTTGCAAACAGTTTTGACCCAGATCAGGCCCAACAAAATGTCAAGCCTGATCTGGATCTAAACAGTCCTGACTGTTTGAATTTCTGATGGTATTATGTAAGAGTTTTTTGAAAATGTTTATTTTGAACAAAAAAATCAGTAGACAACATTACATGTAGCAATGCAAAGAGCTATATGTGTTTTTCTACAATGAAATTCATACACTGTTCAAATAATACCCAAACACAAACATTGAAGATATAAAACTAACAAGAAATGGAAAAAAAAGATTTTAGATACCCCTATCTTTAAATATATAGATTATATATTTCTGTCTAGTCAATATGCCCTATTTCCCATGTGAGTATCTCTGGCTAATAACATATCTTGTTTCTTTTGTTTCAGTTTCCTTGGTAACCTTTGTGTTCATCTTTGTCCTAGTGATCTCCGAGATAAAATATTACACAAACACAGCCCTCAAGTTTGACTATGCAGTTGATACAGAATTAGAAGGGTGAGTACAGAGAAAATGCTCATAGCTGATGGTAAACAATAATTATGGTGTAAAACTGTAAATATTTTCTTACCCACCAGTTTTAAAATGATTGAGCAAAAAATTGAAATTGTAATATTTTCTTACTCACCAGTTTTAACATGTTTTTGGGTGCTCAAAAGAACTGTCTCATGATGTTTATGTTAACTTGTTTTTTCATAGCATTAAAGACTGTGATTTTTACACCACGGTACGCTTTTCAAAGATCAGGGGACTATTTTTTTGTTCTGTTTGCGCCAATTTGTATTTCTTTGTGGGGAAATCAGATATTTATCTGGATATCCCTCTTATAAAGTACTTAAATAGAAGAGTATCTTGATAGAAAACTTCAAGGGAGTAAAACACATGTTTTCTTGGGGTAAATGCGCTGAGATGCAATATTACATGATGAAATCACTTAAACTAAACATTGACGTCGCTTGATAATCATGTGTGTGAGTTCCAATACTTCCCATGAACAGTCAATATGTGTCAGTCTTGGTAAAATAACATTGGTAGGATAAGAATTTCTAATCTGGACCAGGTGGAGCACAGTGGCTCAGTGGTAGAGTGCTTGGCTCATGATTGAGAGGTTGCGTTTTCGAGCCTCACCAGCGGCACTGTGTTGTGTCCTTGAGCAAGACACATTAATCCCTGCTCAGTACTGGTTCAACCCAGGAAGACCCATCTCAACATAACTGAAAAATAGATGACTGACACTGGGACGTAAAGAATCAAATCAAACAAAAATAACCTGGGCTAGGCTAAAATTTCAGATATTCTTATCCGTTGTGCAAGAAATAAATTTATGCATGTCGTCTGTATTACCTAATAAAGACGCCTTTCAACACTTTTGCAAACAGAGCAGACCCAGATCAGACAGCTCTTGTGAGAGCTGCCTGATCAGGGTCTACTCTGTTTGATCATGGAAATATTATATATGATGTATCTGATTCTACACTAGTGGACCTGACAAGTAAGTTCTTTGTTCTATGTACCAACATGGAAGTTTATTTATATAATTATTCATAGTGGGTGGAGCCTAGCATGAATATTCATGAAGGAAAGGATTAATTCTGATTATTAAAAAGCTTCATATTTGTTGATATTTTTCAGGAAATTACAGATTAACATAGACATGACTGTTGCTATGAGATGTGAATGTAAGTATGGTAAATGTTTTAAAATTCTGAACACTTTTCTCTTTCTGTTCTCAAATAAAATGCTGGTTATCAGGGCTGGAATTCACCAAATGCTTGTCAGAATAGCAAACAGGGTCTGGGCTGTTTGTCTAAACTCATACGGCAGGCAACTAGTGTTGGAAATTTCTGAACATTTACAGTATGATTTATTGTGTTCAGTGTTACATAGGACATTTTCAAAGTTAGAGCAGCATGGTGCCTATCTATAGTGTAGATACAGAGGTACTTCTAGACAGGCCTGTAGATAAGAGGAGTACATGTAATCATAGATTTGTTTTCTTATTTCTCACCAAAAACTTGAGTGTACTCAAAGGAATCATCTCAATGAGACTGTTCTCTAATCACTATTTTATGCATTTGTTCTGGTTTCTTATCTAGATGAAAGTCTACTTTTTCACTATTCAAAGCAAATTTTTAGTTTTCCTTCTGTAAATAAAACAAACTGGGCTGAGTAATTGATCAAACTAGGATAGTTATATTGCACTTTAACCGTTTACTCCATTGTAACGCTTTTTGTCGCCTTGAAATATCATGTATTTGAAAATATTATGGAAAATGGAGCAAATGTCACATTAAGGCATAAGCATTAACTCATTACCTACTAGTGTCGTCTGCTCATAACCTAAAGTTGCAAACATACTGGACCCAGATCATGCCCAACAAATGTCGGCCCGGATCTGGATCTAATCTGTTTGACATACAGATGGTATTCCTGAAAGAATTTTTCTAAAGGCTGATTTTGATTAAAAAAAATCAGGAGAAGACTAAAAAAGCATGAAAAATTTCCAAATGGTGCAAGTCATTATCTTAAAGTGCATATGCAGGTAGATGGAGATTAAGATAAAAAAAACATTAGTATTTAGTCCCACTGTATACCTGCACATGCAAGGAACTAATGCTTGTGCCTTAATGTCACATTTGCTGACTTTGGCTTGATTCAGAAGTAAGTTAATTTTTCACATAACTCTTTCCTTGCTAGGGGCAACTTTGATCATCTGCTGATAACCTTTGCAAACAGTTTGGACCCAGATTAGGACCAACAGAACATCAGTCCTTATCTGGATCCAAACCATTTGATGGAGCGCAGTGGCTCAGTGGTAGAGTGCTTGACTCGAGACAAAGGGACCGCGGGTTGGAGCCTCACCAGCATCACTGTGTTGTGTCTTTGAGGAAGACACATAATCCTAGCTTAGTACTGGTTCAACCCAGGAAGACCTGTCCCTACATAACTGAAAGATTGTTGATGGGACGTAAACAATAAAACAAACAAACAAACAAACTAAACCATTTGACACTCTGATAGTACATTAGAAAGAGATAATTTTGTAAAGGTCAGCAGTCGACACAAAAACATGAAATATAACCCAGCATGCAAAGAGTTAAGGTTGATACAATTCTCTTTTTATGCGTTACAGTTATAGGAGCTGATATTTTAGACCAAACTGGTCAAGATACAATGAGTTTTGGTAAATTGGAGATGACAAATGTACCTTATGAACTGACGCCTAAACAGAAACGTTTCTTTGAGATTACTCGCCATGTGAATCAGTACATGAGAGAGGAATATCACGCGGTACAAGAATTACTCTGGCTGACTGGGCATTCCCCAATCCTGGGTGGCATGCCTCAAAGGTAAACATCAATAAATGTTCATCATAATCACAATATTTGTGAGGAGGCTACTCATCAACTGTTGTACTACTGTTTAATTTGGCAAACAGTGAGATGTAGATGAAACGGCACATAATGCAGTATTTAATCAGGGTCTACATTGTTTTCTAGGAAATGTACAAAATATGAAATCAGAGCATATTTCCAGCAGTTGTACTTGTAAATGAAGCCATGGTTAAATATTAGGGGCTGAGATGCATAAGGCGAAATGAACAACACTTCTCCCAAATTTTCATCCAATCAACTTGCCTGATTCCATTTATAAGCATGTATTCACAAGCACAGTGAATAACAGCATGGATCTTGATTTACTGGATTCTCAGAAGCCAGGAAGCCAGCTGATCTGGATCTACACAGTTTTCAAAACAGGATATATCTAGGTTCAGCATGACAAGGGTTGCAATATGCAATGTCTACTTTCCTTTATTCATAGGTTTAGATAAACAAAATTTTTAAGCGTAAAACTGAATATTTTCTTACCCATCAGTCTGAGCATATGTTTTTGGGTGCTCAAAAGAACCGTCTCATTGAGACGGTTCTTTTGAGTACCCACAACATATGTTTTGGTTAAGAAATAAGAAAATTAAATTTCTGTTACGCACTCTTAATTGAAGTCCTGACTCTGCCTATGCAAAGGTTCATTATTACACAAAGCAATTAATGCATGTCAGCCAAAAAATTGTTATGTAGCTCTGTGAAGTGCTATTTTGAAACATACCATTGCGTAGCAGTTTACTCCAAAGTGCTCAAAAGTGCCAATCTTATGATTCGAAGCATGTATCAGCACTGTGTTTCTTTACAGTGAGCTAGATCCTGATGACAGAAAAGCGGACGGTTGTAGAGTACATGGTTCACTGGAGTTAAATAAAGTTGCAGGAAACTTCCATATCACTGCTGGAAAGTAAGTACAAAGAACAGAAGATAGGTACCAGGCTTAAACTATCAAGCTTTTATTGTTTGAGTGCTGAAGTTTCTTATTCCATCCTTGGAAGCAATACATTACAATGTATACTCAAAGCCAAAAGTAACTTTACACTTTGAACTACTGAATATATCTTTACTGTTTTTGATTTTAACCAAATTAAATATTGCAATGAGTTGCTGGTACCCGCCCTAACCTAATTCACGAAAAACAACTTCGGCTGATTATATCTTTGCTTTCATTAAAAGCACAAAATCAGCATTTTCTAACAAAATCCAAAGTAAACCTAGGATTTGAACACTCTATCTTAAGGGTCATTGATTGCCCTTTAAAAATACTGTTTGACATTTTGTTTCCGACGTATAGTTAGTTTTTGACAGCGTCTTAAAGTTGGTTCACATTGAAATTATCTCCCTTTGAATTAAAACTGAAGTAAACTTTGGTCCCTGCTAAAAGCTTTATTTCAGATGGCATTTGATTTTTTTAATCAGCGAATTGTTTGGACTTCTGTCCTGAGTATGTGACAAGATAATCTGGTAAAAATTCTCATCAGTTTGGAAGAAAAATGGCAAACGATTTCTTATGGGAAATTCCATTGAAAGCACTGAAAAGTTCATAAAAAGGGGTATGGACGTAAAAACACCACTCTAATTTGTGTTACTCGAAAGGTGATCTGGGCTGATTTGAACTTAAAACAACAATTTGATAGCTTGCCTTTCAGACTGGGATTTTAAAAGTGAAAACTGTCCAATCGCAAAGCTACAGCAGCACATCAAAAGTGATGCCTTGTGGAAAAGTTTATTTTGCCCCCTTGCCTCTTTGATTAGGGCATTGTTGTTGCATTTATGACACCAAAACATGAAATTCAATTGCCATATGAATTATTGATTGAACTTCAATATGAAATAAACACATTTAAAATACCACTCACCAATACCCAGAAAAAGTATATATATTACCAGTGTAAAGTTACTTTTGGCTTTGAGTATATTTGCTGTTGAGCACAGTAGCTCAGTTGGTAGAGCATTAGATTGGGGATCAAAGGGTTGCCAGTTCAAAGCTCACTGTCAGCAGAGTCACTGTGTTGTGTCCTTAAGCAAGACACTTATCCACTGCTTAGTACTGGGTCAACTCAGGAAGACAGGAAATTGTCCCGACATGACTGAAAAATTGTTGACTTGGCAAAAAAGCATCAAAACAAAACACAACAAATATGTATTTTCTGGAAAAAGTCCCTGATTTTTCTGCTGGTTTTGGAGCAGTATAATCTGGAGACTATTTTGTTTTACACCAACATGCAAAGTGTTTGAGCTATATAGTTTTCACCTTTTCAATGGTTGGTTCATATGTATGAGCATTAGTTCATTGTATTTCCATCCCACAGGGTCAAAAGTTTTGCATTAAAGTTGTGTAAGAATTTATATTATGAAGACTACCTGATGGATTTCATTCATATTGGTACTGTTGGTAGATATAGCTCTAAGGTTTTACTCGAGGCTATCCCTGGACAGAGATGTTATCTTGACTTCAAGGTCACAGACTTAGAATTTTCAAGTGAAGATGGTACTCATGATACTATGGACCAGGGCCAGGGTTCGCACAGGCTTGAAAAGTACTTGAATATACAGGACTGTCTTGAAAAGTCCTTGAAAATAAAATTTGCCTTGAAAAGTACTTGAAAAACACTCAAAGACCTTGAATTTTGCCATTTGCAAGATGATTCAACACTGTTTTCCGGAGGCCTAAATCAGTATAAAATTGTGTTGCCTATATTTGATGCAGCATATGCTGCACCAAATAAAGGCGCCATAATTTTACACTGATTTTCTAAAACTTATATCTTTAGTAAAAGGCTCTAGCATTTCAGAAGTAGACGTGTGAATCAGTATTTCATAAGTTTTCAGTCCTTAATAATGGTAGAAAAGTCTTTGAAAAGTCCTTGAAAAGTCCTTGAATTTTACACAAACTTGCCTGTATGAACCCTGAGGGCCATTGCTGCTCATTTGACTAAGTATTGAAGTAGTTATTGATTCAAACCTAAAAGGACCTCGGACAGTTTCCTATTCAATCTGCCCAAATTTTGACAGCCTGTGGCTAGCATAATGCATAACTGACAACTATAGTGTTGTGCTTAAATGAAACCCTTACATTTAGTGCATCTAACAAAATAAAAATATTTTGAAAATATTGCATATTTATGCCAGGACATTAGGGTTTAGGGGGTGGGGGTATTTTTTGTGACCAAATTTTATTTCACAGAAAGTCAAAATTTTGTCGAGTATTCACCTAAATACATGTTAATATAATGTTTGCGGCATAAAACTTAAGACGAAAGTGATGAGTTTGCATTAAATTCGGGTTGAGAAGATTTCATTGTTTCGTCTAAAGAAGTGTGCTGTCAATTACTTATGACTATTGCCTGTAATGTTTCGAGTTCGACTTGTGCACTGGGGTGTATCATATCTGTATACTGTATAAATCATAGTCTAGATTAACACAATTTTAGCGTAAAATCGTAATATTTTCTTACACATCAGATTTAACCTATAATTTTGGTGCTTAAAAGATCCGTCTCATTGTGACTGTTCTTTTGAGTACCCACAACATAATGTTTTGGTTGAGAAATGAGGCAATTAATTTCTTTGTAAGCACTCATAACTAAAGCCCTGATATATGCCATAGCAAAACTGATATTTACCTACAGGTTTTTACAAAATAAGTTTCGAATAAGTTTTTTATAATAAAGTGTTTTTGAGCATTTTGACAGCGTTCCCCCCGTGACCAAACATGCCGCCGTTTTTATATGATGTGTGAAATGTAAAACTACAACTGTATGCAAAAGGATTTGTTTGGTCACGGGGGGGGGGGGGGGGGGGGGGGGGGGGGGGGAAGCACCTCAGTAAAACGTAAAAGGATTTGTTTGGTCACGGGGGGGGGGGGGGGGGGGGGGGGGGGGGGGGGGAAGCACCTCAGTAAAACGTTTTCTATTTTCTATATGTTGAATAGCAAAAACGGAGTTTTCAACCCATACTTTTCAATTGGTACTTGTCCAATGAGAAAACGGCTTTTGTGGATAAGTAGAGGGTTGAACCTACTTTCTTTTTCATAGAAAAAATATCATTTTCTTTGAAACTTTTCTCTGGTCATTTTTATGGGCAATTCTTCATTAAGACTGTCCGAGGTCCTTAAACATCTGGCTTCATTGGGTAGCTGTCCATGCACTTTTAAGAAATGCAATCATGTGTGATACGCGTCATTATCACATGACATTGTGTTTGCCCATTCACTAGTATTTGAAGAGGCCAATATCAAGATCTAATTGCCAGTGTGTGAAATGTGATATTGGCCCAGCATTTACAAAGCAGTAATTTAAATCTTAATCATGGTAGTCTTTTTTTTCGCCAATTAAGGCAATTATAGCTGACTTTCAGTATATCTACTGCTGATAACTCAAAATGCTTGCTGAAGTCACTAAATTTTGGGATATATACATACATCAAGATAAACACATTTTTGAGCTAAAGTTGCAAATTTTGATGAATATTCTTTAAGTTAATGCAGGAATATTATTGTGATCAAGCATGATTTTTCAATACATTGGCCATGTCCAGAGTGTAAATGCATGATAAAAAAAATGTTGGAACCTTATTCAGTGAATTGTTTCTGAATTATTATGTCATTTCCTACCGAAAGTTGATGCTTAAAAGAACTGTTCCTTTGGGAAGATTCTTTTAAAGTACACACAACATATCTTTAGAGGGGAATGCTATTTCCTCCTAACAAAAGCCATGCTGTGGGTTCTGAAAAGAACAGTCTCGTTGAGATGGTTCATTAAAGTATCCATAGAATATTTTTGATTGGAAATATTATTCCTTTCATATGATCAGAGCAACTGCTTTTGACTGAAAGATCAAAATGAAAGTGCTGTACATTGATTTGTTGAGAGTTGACTGCTCTCATTTATTTGTTTCTATGCTGTTTGTATGTAAATAGAGATATTAACCCTTTGTATACTGGACACCCCTAAATGAGTACTTTGCCAAACAGTGAAGACCCAGATGAAATGCCACATAATGCGGCATTTCATCAGGGTATGCACTGTTTGCTTAAATAAAAACAATCAGGGACTTAACTCATCACTTTAAAGTTCAACTTAGTTTGGAAAATCTTGCCTGTGGCCCCTTGGTATGTCCAATGGGTCATCCCAGTTTTATTGTATGAAACCAGATGGAAGAATTCATTAGTATACAAAGGGTTAAACATTGTGATAACTGCTTCAGATCAGTGCCTGTGATACCAAGAGGTCATGCACATCTTGCCATGATGGTGTCGGAAACCGGTAAGACTCAGTGGTAACCAGATTAAACCGGTTCTAGCCAGTTGTGTGTGTGCCTCTATCTCTTATGTTAGATTAGTTTCAATAGTGGGAGTGCCTATAAGTAAATGATCCACTATCATATATATTCATGTAAATCACTATAATAATTACCATACATGCCCTAATAAATACACAGTTTAGGACCATGAACCCATGGTGCAAGTCATAGTCAGCCTCAATATACTCAATTAGGCAGGTGATAGTGCAGTGCTTATTAAATCTATTACAGCTTTACATGGGGGAAAGTTTTCAGCATTATTCCTGAATTCAGAATTTTGAGGCTGACGCTTGATAGAAAGTCAGCCTCAAAATACTGTATTAGGCAGATAATAGTAGGTTCCAGAGTTTTATATGAGATTATCGAAGGCCTCTTCAAATTATTTTTTGTAGGCATACTGCAAGTTTTAATTATTTTAAAAAAATGGAATTTTCCGCTTTCCCACATACTTTTTCTTTTTCTTTTAGGATACTAGGACCAATATTTCCGGGTGACCCAAATTTTACAAGTTTAATATGATTTACAATTCTTTGCTTTAAGAATAACCCCCACATAAAGAACAAAACATACAGTCAGTGACCTTTCATGAGTCATCAAAATGATTTCCAGTATACTTTTGCAATATATATTTTAATCCTTTTTAGAGAATTATTTAAGATTTTGAACAAATAAAGTTGGCATCCATTGAGATGATTTAAAGACACAAAGCCATTCTATATTGAGTCTGATTGATAATCTGACTTCTATGGGCTGCAATAAAGGGGTCATGAGTTTGAACCTGGGTCCAACCACTGGTTAATGTTGAAGTGCTCTGAAGTGTAAGGATAAACTGTCAGATTAAGATGACTCTCTTTCACCACTCACTGTATGTTTCCATTTCAATTTGTTATTAGTGCTGTTCCAGAAATAAAAATACCAGAAGGAGTTTTTTTACTTATTTTTGCCCCTTTCTCTTCTGTGTATATTTCTGGTCTGGGATGGCCTTTATCAAGATCACATGTTATAGAACTCATATGTTATTTGCAAAAAATCTAACAGTTTGTATGTGCAGAGACTAAGTATGTGTATAGTAGAACTTTGAACTCAGAAGCCAGATGATCTGAATCTACAGTAAAACCTGTCTTGAGCGGCCACTCAAAAAGAAGACAAATTATTGGTTTTCAAGACCAGAAGAGCATTCTACAATACATTGACATGCATTAAGCTACCATTTGTCTTTAAGACCTTTGTTTTGCCTATTTTTGAGTGGCCACCTAAGACAGGTTTTACTGTACTTTGTTTGTTAAAGAGGGTGTACGAAATGGGAGTGTGGGACTCGCAGGTAAAAGAATACATCAAAAACTGAAAGTGTAAAGTCTGCAAGTTTACTGGGCGAGGCTAGATCCTTAAGGCTTCATCAGTGACCCTCTAATGGCATGAAGCCTTATAAAGTAACTGATATATTTGAAATGGTTAAGGCTGTTTTGCATTTTATGTTTGCATCTTATAGTTACTGTAATGTGTATTATTCAAGGTCCTATAAATTTGCAAATACATGCATTACCTCATTTTTCTACTTTTCTCCAAATTTTTCTGCTGCAGAAGTACCTTTCGTTCTCTTTTATTTATCAAAACTTACTTGAAAGTTTGTTTTGAAGAAATGGTCAATGTCCAAAATATTGTAGGTAGTTACCACATGCCATAGGGCCTATATATATCAAATACCATTGAGGTTCCGATGAGGGTTCTTGGGAATTTGATAATCTTCTTTTTATCTACAGGCATATTCCACAGCTAAATTTTGGAGTAGGTCATGTTCATCTGGAAGCTTTCATGTCTGAGTCTGGTAAGACTAGAAGCATGTTAACTTGTAGAATGCTTAACTCAAGTGGTCTCACTTTGTTTGCTTGTGTATCACAAAGTAATCATACTGGAATATTTTTCATTGCCCCAGGTTAATCAAAATTTTAGGATAAGAAATCATATTGCTGAAAGAAATCATATGTAGTGGGTACTGTAAAATACTAATATAGGCTCTATTGGGGTTATATAGAAAATCCCCAAAAGGAGGGACCAGGAAATACAGTTTTGGAATTATACACATTAAGCAACAATTATATAACGCCAAAGTATCAATCTTTTTAAATCTCCAAATTCTGATGCCACAAATATTAAGTGTTTTTACAGTACTAAAATTGAATTCTGAGTGTCCACAATTTTTTTTTATGAAAATTAATAGGTACAATATCTTATCCCTGTAATCCTGTTGTTTTTATATAACCCTAAACAATATTGATGGGTTAATGTAGTTTCAGGCTGAAATAATACTACAGGCTTTCCATCTGAATTGATTTTGTCCACATATATTTGCAAAATTCCCTGATAAATCACTGAAGCTAGGGTGTGGAAAATGATCTTGGCAAATTTTTTTTGATGTACAAAAATGCATCATGAAATGTTAACGAACAGAGTTCAAGATTTCACTCAGTTTACTGTCCTTGAATGTTCAGAAATATATTTTCACTTATTTTTACATAAAGCATAACAATTGGTTGATATGACATTACTGGTGCATTATGATGAAAGTTGATCTTGGTTCAAAATAGTACATATGACCTCATAGAATCTCCAGAAACCATTTATCAGTCAATGTTGCTTCTTTTTAGAAGAGGTGTATTGTGTTTTGTGCTTGTATCTTATTTAGATAGCTTTACTGTAATGCATGTACTAAAATGCCTACACTTGTAGAGATTGTTGTATGATTGTAAATAGGCTAGCTTACTTCAATAAAGGGTCTGCTTTTATGTGTTGGGATACAACAAGGTTTGTCAGTTTCTATCTTTTACATACATAAATTGCCTTTATATGTGCCACACAAAGCCTTTCAAAGTAAGTAAGGTTGCAAAGATCAGGAATCGATACAATCAAGTACCACACCTGACCCAGGATACCAATGGGAAAGTGACAAACTCACAGAAGACACCACAAACGAGAGCCAAGAGGTCAGCCCTTTCCCAGCAGGTGACCACGAAGCACATATAAACAGACGCGCACAAAACATAGCAAACACAAGACAGAACAAAAACATAAAAGATCCACAAAAGAAGTACCGCCTTGGAACGGTCAGTAAAACATTTTACTGGAGGGCTTAAACCGGTTTAACGGCGCCAACCTCACCCTTAATTCAGATGTGGATCAAGACACATAGATATTAGGTTTGCATGAAAGACCCCTAACTTATCAATGCATCATCTCCTAAAACATATAAATCAAGATATAACAAGGAGATAAAGCAAGGATAAGGACTCAACAGTAAATTAAACTGAATACCGGAGCAAAAGAAATCCAACAGGTAAACCCCGGTGGGCCCGACAAACAGCCAAAGCATCAGGCCCCTACCATCTCATCAATAGATAAGTCTTTAAGTCGGAACCATCATAGAGTCTGAAGTCCGACCCACCGGCGTGCAATTAAAGAGGAAAGCAAAGTTGCCAACCGTAATTGGGTTGACTACCAAGCATGCAGTCTGTTGCAATACATTAATGTTATAGCCAATCTTTTTATAATGGGAAATTATTTTAATGAACTGCGCTGAAAAATTATTAGAGCCAACAATCTTCTTCAACTGATACACCAAGTCACCATAGAAATCAGGTTCCGAAAGTCCTTGGCGCAAGAGAGATTTAAGTCCAACTTGGAATTTAGAAATCAAATCAAAGTATCGTCTATAAAATTTTGAAAATGTTTTGCGAAGTTTATGATACCGATAGCCCTGTTTAAGAAGTTTCTGAGTTAACAATTTATTGCGAGTGTTGAAGTCAGTAACATAGCTAGATGCTCTAGCAAAACGAATGAGTTGAGAGATATAGACTCCATAGGATGTAGAACGAGGAACATCACCATCTAAAAATGGGATATTGACAATTATAAAATCAAAGTCGTCACGTTTATCATAAATTTTGGTAGAAACAATATCATTAGAAATTGACAAATGCAAGTCTAAAAATGCGGCTTCGGTATCAGAGGCATTGGCTTTATTAAGTTGGAGCTCTGAAGGGTATATTTGACTAACCATATTTTCAAAATAAACATTATTAATATTTAAAATATCGTCCAAATATCTGGAAGTAGTGTTAAACGCATCAATAACATCAGCCTGCTTATCATCAGAAAGAGACATCATAAAGTCCCTTTCATAACAAAACAGGAATAAATCTGCAACCAGGGGAGCACAATTAGTGCCCATAGGAATCCCAACTACTTGTCTATAGAGCTTGGTGCCAAATCGAATAAAAATGTTGTTCAACAAAAAGGTCAGCGCATCACATACATTTTGACACGACCATGCATGATATTTTTTAGGTTTTTCTGAAGTAAAAAATGCATTTCTGTCACTACATGCAAGGTAAGAAGAGCCTTCTCTCTGGAAGGTTCTTCCAATTAGATCAATATGTTTATCTTTAATTAAATTATGAGGTAAAGTAGTGTAAAGAGTAGAAAAATCATAAGTAGACAAACTGGTCGCATTGAAATCTCTAGCTTTAAGTTTATCTAAAATTTCACCTGAATTTTTTATCGACCAAAATAGGTTTTTACCGGATCTCTCATATACTTTTTCACAATATTTGATAACATGTTTTTTAACAGCTGTAAGACACGAGGTTAACAATTTAGAAAGTTCTGTTGTCGCACAAGAACTAGAATTTGCAATAAATCTTGCTTTATAGGGTTTTTTATGGAGTTTAGGTAACCAGTACAACGTAGGAACTTTGTCTTGATTTTCTTTAGCTTTGACACCAAAATGTAGGGCTATATGACAACCATGCCCATCAACAATCACCCTTTCACTTAAAGAAGGCTGCAGTTTATAGGCATTAGTGTCAACAAGCTCACGCTTAAGAGTATTAATATAATACAATCGTCATACAACTACAACATTGTTAGCAGCTTTATCTGCTGGAACCAAAACATAGTTCATATGAAAATCCTGGATACCTCGTTTAAGATGACGAAAAGAAGATTTAGGTTTAGGGGGCAAAAGATGTGTTTTACGAGAGTAAAATGAAATACGAGTATCAATAATTTTAAAAATGTTAATCTTCCATTCCTTCAAAGCATCAGGCTCAACATTTTCCCGTTTGCACCATTGATTACTGAAGTCATTTAAAGAAGCAGCGATCTCTCTACGACATTTAGAGAAATCAATATAAGAGGGAAATCTATATTTAGGACCTTTAGAAATGATATTGCGAACTCTAGCGTCAGGAATGACATTTAGATTACCTGTAATAACATGCCCTGCAGAGGGATATAAATAATTTGAATTTTTACAATCTCAGGAGGCAGGAGTATTGGAATCTATATCTAAATCATTTACAATTTTATTAAAGTTAAATATCGTAGACCTTATTGGTTTGTTATATTTATAACAAATGATAGGAGTTTCAGAATTATTAAAGTAATTTGGAATAGATGAACTCACTGAATTATCCTTGAAGATACTATGTAAATCAATAAACTCAATACCTTTGTTAATGAATGGAATTTTGATAAAATGTCGTTTATGGTTGACCTCAGAATCAATATAAGGACTAAGGAAATGTTGAACATAACACCTTGTAAGGAGTGCTGCTTTATATAATTTGTTTGCTCTATCATAAAGTTTATTAGCCTCTAACTCTAAATTGCGTAAAACTGAGATAGGCAAGGAACTTAAAAATGAAAATAAGCCATGTCGACCATGATTAGTTAAAGCCAAAGAAAGATCCTTTAGAGAAGTATTTAAGCGTTTTTCAGTTCAAACTTTGCGCTTAATGTTGCCATTTTTACGTTTACCATGAGATCTACTTTTACGTTTTTTACATTCCAAAACAGAAAAAACATCAAAATCTGGCATTTTAGAAATGTTGCCTTCATGGTATATATTATCATTAAAGCCTAAAGGAAAAGGTGATTGCAAAAATTTAATCCATTTAAGTTCAGTTTCATGTCTCTTAATACTTTTTAATCTAGTTGATGAATTAGGATCATATATAATTTTTTCAACAGGCTGAATAACAATTTTACTAGGTGAATGACCATTATTTTTGAAATGGCGATAAAGAAATGTGTCAAATTTTTTAGGCTTTTTCATTTTACGAAAGTGCTCACGAAACCTAGTCTTGAGGGATCGGCCAGTTTGTCCAACATATTGCATTCCACAGTTAGTTTCAGTTCAAGTTATAACATAAATCAGATCCGATGAAGTTCAGTCCAAATCATTATTATTAATTATGGAGAATTTTCTTCCATTTACAGAAGATGTAATGGTAGTTTTAGTCCATAAATGTGCGCAACAGACACACCTCTTGGCATTGCACTTAGAAACATTAGGATACATTCCGCGTCTTTTGAATGCATTAAATGGTTTAGTATACTTCCTGATAATAGGTGACCCAAGAGGAGATAACCTAATGGTAGGAAGCATATCCCGAAAATTGTTAACTGAACTAGGAATACGAACAAGTATATGTGTGGATATTGGATGAACAGTTCACCCTCTTTATCATTTTTTGTCTACTTATATGAACCAGTCCATGTTAAAAAGGGTAATTGTCATTTAACTAGAGGTGGGAGGTATTGCCAGTATACCAGTTTATCGTGGTATCAATTTTTGTGGTATAATACTGTGGTACGATCAGCAATACCCTGGTATACCACATTTATCATGTGGGACACATGGCTGTATCAGATTGGAAACAGGCCATACTTGAAACAGAAAGAATATTGCATATTCAGATGAGTACATGCATTTCAAAATATGAACAGAGAAACAAGAGGGATAGAACAATGGGGAAAATGTTACATAAAAATTAGAAAGTATATGCAGCAGACAACTTTAGCAGACAAAATTTTCAGGTTCATCTTTTTTACTGGCTCTTTAAGTGCTACTGATGGTATATAGGGCTGTTTATTTCTTTCATTCTAAAGTTGGTTGTCATGTACTGTAAGATGGAAAATAACTCCACACTAGAAAAGATATTATGAGAAAGAAGCATACCCATTATAATAAGAATTTGCATTCCATATGTGACTGTTTGTTGAAGCCAAAATCAGGGTCTGAACTGCTCCTGAATACAGGAAATTGCATCTAGCTTTCAAAATTTTTCAGGGTGAGCCCAAGCAGACTCATAATAGTTTGCAGATTTGCTTCCCTCCTGCATGTACATGCAATTGTGGTATACCATGTTACATTTACTGAAAAATCATGGTAAACCATGGTACAAAAATGTTTGTGGTACCCAGCTCTACATTTAATCCTTTTTATTCTGATTGATTCTTCCACCTGATATGATACAATAAATGTGGGATTGCCCATTGTACATATCTAGGGGTGTCAGGCTATAATTGAAAAAAATCTTTTGTCTGAATATCTTTTTAACCTTAAAAAATTCTAACAGTGTAGACCCTGATGAAATGCTGCATCATGCGGCATTTCATCTTGGTTTGCTAGCATCGCAAATAGAAAGTGTTAAGCAATCAGAAAGGACGCCTATAAGTCGCATATATGCTTAGTCTCTTCCAAGCCTTCATTAATGTGCACATTCAAAATATGGCAGTAGATGAGTATTTAGACCCAAAACTTGACTTTAAGCAACCCTAGATAGCTATATAAGAAAGTTAAAGAGTTCTATGGATAAGCCAAGGATTCTCCTTAAAAGTCTAAAATGAATTTTGAAAGGGGTCAAATGTCAAAATGTGTAAATAAAGCAAAATTTCTACCGCTATGATTGGGCAGATAGGAATATAAATCATATGTTTATTTCAAAATCTATTTTGCTTACCCTAATTCAATCAGACGGGTTAATCTGGATTTTATCAGCTCTCCCTCATATTGTGGCAAATAATAGTATGTCTTATGTTTTGGTGAGGTTCTTAATTGTACTTCTTAGTATCTTAATTTCTGTTTCTGTTTCTCTGCCATAGATCTTAGAACTTTCTGGTGAGATATTTGCAAAACTCCTTGTAAAATTCTATTCTTCATGGGGTACATGCACATCTGTTTTCATGGATTTTTGCATCCTTTGTATCTTAACAAGTCAATGAGGATGGCGATGAAAAATAAATATCCTAGGACACTTTTATATATCAGGACTCATTAGACAGATTGGATATAACACAGGCACATTGTTCCTCCCTAAGTTTTGAATTTTTCAAGATGTTTTTAAGTAGAAAGTATTTGCACATAATTTGCATCTAAAATAGGAAATATGTCCTATTTTCAGGTAAAACTATGAAAGATGTCCTGGTTTGACTTAGAATCAAAGAAAAAGCAAATTATTCTGTCGCCTGTAAAATTAGGAAAGACTCATTTTTGCATGTTGTAAGTGTACCCTTTAATGTATGTAAAAATATATAAGGTTATCCCATTTGCATAAAAATTCAAAATATCCTTGTGGCTTGTTTGAATACAAAAAATATTCTGTGATCATGAGTGCATGTATGTGAGCAAAAAAGGAGTGTCTGTAATACTTGGGAAAATGTCCATTGAGTGCATGTTAAACATGTGAACTGTCCTTTGAGTGCATGTTAAAAAGGGAAATGTCTCTTGAGTGCATTTTCAAATGTGGGAAATTTTCTGTATGTGCATGTGAAAAAAGGGAAATGTCCTCTGAGTGCATGTTCAAATGTGGGCAATGTCCTCTGAGTGCATGTGAAAAAAGGGAAATGTCCTCTGAGTGCATGTGAAAAAAGGGAAATGTCCTCTGAGTGCATGTGAAAAAAGGGAAATGTCCTCTGAGTGCATTTTTAAATGTGGGAAATTTTCTATATGTGCATGTGAAAAAGGTAAATGTCTTCTGAGTGCATGTTCAAATGTGGGAAATTTTCTGTGCATGTGAAAAAAGGGAAATGTCCTCTGAGACCATGTGGGAAATTTTTCTGTAGGTGCATGTTAAATTAGGGGAAATATTCTGTCTACAAGAGAACAGAGTAAAAAGTTTCTAAGATGTTATAATATCAGAAAAAAATTTCTGTTCAGAATATGAACTGCAAAATGTAAAGCTTTAAGATGGTTTAAAGTACACATTATATTTATGAATGGCGATTTTCCTCCATTCTGAGGCATCTGTATATCTTTTCAATTACCATTTACGATATTTACATGTAGAAACTAGACATTAGTGGATCAATTAAAGTGGTTAAAATATCCTATCATACTTTCACCAGCTTGTAAGTGCATCTTCAGATTATAACATTCAAAGTCAATGTAAATATTAGCTGAGAAGAGTGAGATAAAGTGGATTAACATTTAGACATTTTAATCCTGTTTCACCTTGTTTTCAACTGAAATTTTGGTTATCTGGTCTTCAACTCAGAAAAAATATCCTGTTAAAATAGCATGGAAATTAAGACCCTGATCTTGGTCTATACTATATATTATATTTGTCAAAACATTTCATCGCCAACTTTCGGCTGAATATGCTGGGTAGATTACCTTTGCTTTCTTGTCTTCTGAAGATTTTTTAAAATTAACTTTTTTGAAAAAAACTTTTGAGAATATTTTTAATGAGGGTGTCAAACAATTTGGATTCAGATCAGGCAGGACAATTTGTACCGCCTGATCTGGATCCAAGCTGTTTGGAAAGATTATCAGCAGGCAACAGAAGCCAGCAGGAAATAGTAAATTACTACATTTAGCAGGCTTTTAGTTAAGAGTGCCTACCAAAAAACTAATTTTCTTATTTCTCAACCAAAACATAATTTGTGGGTACTCAAAAGAACCATCTCAATGAGATGGTTCTTTTGAGCACCTAAAACATATGTTAACGATGATGGTTAAGAAAATATTTACAATTTTATGCTCAAATTTTATGTTTGTCTAAACCTTCATCATACGAATGTAGGACAAAACATCCCGCGACAAAACATCCCATGCCATTTTTTGACACCCCGGACAAAACATCCCGCATCAATTTGCCACCCCGGACAAAACATCCCATGCCATTTTTTGACACCCCAGACAAAACATCCCACAAAGATTTGCCACCCCGGACAAAACATCCCATGCAGTTTTTGTCACGACGGACATAACATCCCATGCCATTTTTGCCGCCCCGGACAAAACATCCCATGCCATTTCTGCCACCCCGGACAAAACATCCCACACTCTGTTTAAAGCCTATGATAGTGCATAAAACATCCCATTTAGTTAATTGTCACAATAATTAAGCCTTAATGCGCCAATCGCAACAAAAGTAGTCTGTTTCTCTATGGCAAACAGTGTGGACCCAGATCAGACTGCTCAGAGCAGTCTGTTCTTGGTCCACACTGTTTGCTTCTATACCAAATTTGTCAGTAATGTTAGGCAATTATTTGCAGCAGATGACTTAAGCAGACGACATTTTCAGATGCATTTGTTTTCTTTTGGAGCTTTAAGGGTTAATATTCTTAATGTACCATACCCATTGAAAAGATTGAAGATCAAAGGTAGATAGATAATTAGGCTAATTAGACATATGTTTCCCAATTATAATAGTTTGTTTGACTCAAACTGTAAAATGATTTCTTTTAAGATGTAATTGGCTTCTTAACACCTGAATTTAATTGTTTGTCACAAGAAGATATAATTATATTTTATTAAATTTTATTTACACTGTGAAACTGCCTTTCAATCAATTTAAGATCTAGTTTATATCATTTGAACAGTCTTGCTAGGGCATTCACTGCTAGTACATGTAATAGTAGATGAAAGTCCCAAATGAGACATACCCTGAAGGAGCAGTCTGAGTGTGGGATGTTTCGTCCAGGGTGGCAAAAATGGCATGGGATGTTATGTCCGGGGTGACAAAAACAGCATGGGATGTTATGTCCGGGGTGACAAAAACTGCATGGGATGTTTTGTCCGGGATGGCAAATCTTTGTGGGATGTTTTGTCCGGGGTGTCAAAAAATGGCATGGGATGTTTTGTCCCGGGATGTTTTGTCCGGCTCCCTCATCATACATGTATGCACATTCAGACAAGTTAAAGGAATTGTATGAACTATGAAGATTTATAGGGGTTAGCTAACATTTACAGTGAACAGGAATGAAACCATAAAATACTGGAGAGGGCATAAGTGGAACCAATGATGAAAAAATGAAAATTAATCCTTTATCAGTGTCTTTAACCATACCATGTATTAACCCTTAAAGCATCAATCACAATATACTGTTTTGTCATCTGTTGAAATGTTTTAGAAGCCTTTTAGGCAAACAATTTAGACCCAGATCAGACTGCTCTTATTACAATAGGAGAAGTCTGCTCTGGAGCCACACAATTTGCCTCTATACTTACTTTAGTCAATAATGTTAGCAAATTTATGCAGCAGATGACTTAAGCAGACAACATTTTAAGGTGCATTAATTGTATGTGCTTTAAGGGTTAAATTTCCAACTAACTGCTAGTTTTCTATGTGAGTCTCATTACAAGAAGACCTGTCTAAATAAAACCATGGTAAGGCTCAAATCAACTTAACCCCTATACTGGAAACCCCTATACGGGTACTTTGGCAAGCAGTGAAGACCCAGATGAAATGCAGCATAATGCTGCATTTCATCAGAGTCTGCACTAGTACTATCAACATTCAGAGACATAATATTATCATAATTCAGAAACTTCTACCTGTTACCCCTTAAGCCCGGTACACACGATGAAACTTTTGTCTGCAACTCAGTGTTGCAGACAAAAGTTTCATGGTGTGTACGTCGGAGAAACATGTTTCAAGAGATTTTTTATGGTTCATGAAACTGTTTCATCGAATAGGACACTGCTCTATTTCCTGAAACTTGTCTGCAACTTTTCCAGACTATACGCCAATCACAGCTTGGCTATTTCTGAAGGCCAGTTAACCTGTAATTCCTGCAAATGTGTATACACAATTAATGCGGTCTTTAAAAGTTTTTCAAGCTCTTTGGGTCCTCATTTCGAAGTTCCTCTAACAAAGCATGGTGAGCCCCATATATTTTTCTTCGTTGAATCCATCTTCTTGTCCAGCAAATTCGTATTATTCGCCGTCCATTTTAATGTTGCATTCCAAGTGCAATGACAATCAGATACAATGGGACAACAATTTCATCCTCTTCAGTAAGCACCATGTTGACGAAGGCTTTATGCAGATATGCATAATTTTAGTGGGAAAGAGCAACAGGTAATGTGAAGTTGCATACAAAAGTTTCCTCGTCTGTACAGTAGAGTATGAAACACACAAAAGTTGCAGACAAAAGTTGCAGACAAAAGTTTCATCGTGTGTATCGGGCTTTAAAGAACAAAATGGACAATCCCATACTTATTGTATTACTATGTATGGGAAAACCCATCAGAATACAAAGGGTTAATAAGCAACAAAGATTAGCTAGAATATTAACCCTCTGTAGACTGGAAACACCTAAATGGGTTCTCTGCAAACTCTGAAGACCTGGATCAAATGTCGCACAATGCAGCATTTCATCAGGTCTGCACAAAAATTGAACTTTAAATGAAACAAAATATTTTTGGAAATTAAAACCTATGAATCCTCAATATATAAGATAGAATATCCCGACTTAACTGTATCCAACTTTATGGTCAAGCAGGCCTTTAGTTAAGAGTGTGTTCCAAAAAGTAATTTTCTTATTTCTCAACCAAAACATATGTTGTCGGTACTCAAATGGGGCGGTTCTTTTGATCACCCAAAACATATGTTCAGACTGATGGATTAGAAAATATCTAAAATGTTACGCTCAAAAATGTGTTTATCTAAGCCTATGGTCAAGTCCATTGATCTACAAAGGGTTGCCTTGTTTACATATAGCAAGTTAAGCTTTATACTTTCAAGAGTGTGAATAATAAAGATGCTGATCAGATTGTATGCATGCACAGGCTGGTCGGTCTCTTTGGTTTTTGAGAAGAACAATAATATTAGGTTTTCTTGTGGTGAGGCTCATAACAAGTTCTTTACAATATGGGCCTCGTCATGATGAAACCTGTCTTCTGGATTTCCGACAAAGGTATAGTCTCCTCAGCCACAGAGACTAGCTAGAAAATTGAAATTTTGCATGTAGAAAGTTAAGATATGATACTCTCCAATATGCCAATAGCAAAGGCCCTGATCAGACTGCGGATGTGCAGGCTGGTCTGCACCTTTGTTGTTCTCAAACCCTAGAAAGGGAAGGGTCGTAACTAAGGTTGTGAGAACTTGTGACCCAACCCCATTGCTGTATAAAAATTTGGCAATAAAATATGTTTAATCTAAACTAAACCCTAGATGACAGGTTTTCTCGTGTCGAGGCCCATTTAGTTTGTGTGTTCTAACAGCTTGCATCTGTTCTGTTCTGTTCTGTAGATCTTTACCTCATTCTAAGGTGCACATACACATAACTGGCATGCTAGAACCAAAGGGTGAGTTTAGTGTTATATGTTTTACCACCTGCTTTCACATTATACTTATCCGCCTTTTATGCATTTATATATTATCTAAATGTTTTGTTTTAATTCTTTGCCTGTAAGTGATAATTTTTTGTGTACTTATAGCCTTTGCAAACTGTTTGGATCCAAATCAGGCCTGACAAAACATTGGGCCTGATCTGGAACCAAACTGTTTGACTCACTGATCGTATTCCTGAAAGATTTTTTTCCGTAAAATTGTTTTAGAAAATGCCAACAGATTAAAAAAAAAGCATAAAACTTTACCAAGCATACACAGTGTTATTCAACTTTCACTCATTCTTTACTGCTGGAGTCTGTTGAATGTTCAGATAAATTCATTAAAATTTGATATTTTTTTAAAGAAGACAATCAAAAAATTGTTACATTTTTCTTAATTTAGATGTTTTATACCCCCGCCATTTTCAAGGAGGGGGGGGGGTCGGATGTAGTATCACCTTAGTTAGGTCTATTCTTGCATCCAGACCTGAAAAACATGTTACTTTTAATTTGTAAACTAACTACAACAGATATTTACACAAAGTGTTTTGTTTTCATATTGGGTCAGTGTATCATGCGCGGATCCAGAAAGTTTTGTCAGAGGGGGTCCAACTTTGACAACAGTTTTTTTCCTTTTTAGCTCACCTGAGCCGAAGGCTTCGAGGTGAGCTATTAGTATACCAATGACTCCGGCGTCCGTCGTCTGTCAGTCCATCCGTCAACATTTTCAAACACCTTCTCCTCTGAAACCACTGGGCCAATTGAACTCAAATTTCATATTGAGACTCCTTAGGTTGGGGGAACAAAAGTTTGATCAAATGGTCCTGGTCACATGACCAAAATGGCCGCCATGCCCATATATGGTAAAAACCCTTTAAAAATCTTCTTCTCCAGAACCGGAAGGCCGATGACCTTGGGACTTGATATGTAGCATCGGGGATGTGGGGCCTACCAAGTTTGTTCAAATGATGATCCTGGGTTGACCTTGACCTACTTAACGTCAAGGTCATATTTACTTCATAATGCATTTAAATGGGGAAATTTTTGAAAAGTTGATTTTTTGAAAACTATTGAAGCCAAAGTCATTATTCTCACTTGATATTTTTTTATCTAATGTGACAATGACTATAAATAAGTTCCAACAGTCAAGGTTGACCTTTGACCTTTCAGCCATATTGGAGTCCCATCAATATATTAAAACGTAGTTTTCACAAAAACCATTGGGCCAATTGAACTCAAATTTCATATGAAGACTCCTTACAATAAGTTAGCCAAGATTTATGCAAATTGTTTTGGTCACATGACCAAGATGGCTGACATGCCTATATATGGTAAAAACCCTTTAAAAATATTCTTCTCCAGAACCAGAAGGCTAATGACATTGGAACTTGGTATGTAACATTTGGGATGTGGGGCCTACCAAGTTTGTTCAAATGAGGATCCTAGGTTGCCCTTGACCTACTTAAAATGAAGGTCAAATTTGCTTCCTAATGCATTTAAATTGGATTTTTTTTTTTAAAGTTGATTTTTTTAATACTGTTGAGGCCAAAGTCATTGTTCTCACTTGATATGTTAAGAGGCAATTCCAAAGGTCAAGGTTGACCTTTCAGCCAAGGTCACTCATATTGGAGGCCCATCAATATATTTAAACACAGTTTTCTCAGAAACCACTTGGCCAATTGAACTCAAATTTCATATGGAGACTCCTTTAGTTGAGTGGAGTAAATTTGAACAAAATGTTAATGGTCACATCACCAAGATGGCGGCCATGCCCATATAAGGTAAAAATCCTTTAAATATCTTCTACTTTGGAACCAAAAAGCCAATGGCCTTTGGACTTGGTATATAGCATTGGGGATTTGGGCCCTACCAGGTTTGCACAAATGATGAATCTGGGTTGACCATGATCTTTTTTACGGCAAGGCCAAATTTGAAAAATCTTGAAATGTTAAATTTTCTATATAACTGTTTAAGCTGAAATCATAATACTTGCAAAAAATGTTAAACCTATTGAGACACTGGTTTTATATAAGCACCAAAGGTCAAGCTGAACTTTGACCTTTCATCCATGGCCGCTCATATTGGACTGCCTTATATATATCTAAGCACCTTTTCTCAGAATTCGCTGGGCTGTTTGAACTCAAATTTCATATGGATTATTCAGTAGATAAAACAATATAAATATAATATCATTTTAGGTCATTTGATCAGAATGGCCACTGCCCATATATGGTAAAACAAAATATGTTTGAATAATAAGCCTAAGTTTACCTTGACCTTTTTTAACATTATTAAGGAGATCAGGTGAGAGCTTCAGGACCTTCAGGTCCTCTAGATTTTATTTGATGAGGGGAGGATCAAAATACCACTATAAACGGGCCATCATTGACCCACCAGCAAAATGCCATTTAAATGGTGTTTCGCTGGCGTGCCGATGATGACCCAACATTAAATGCTGGCTTGGTAGTTTTATGATTTTTCAGGGGATCTGGACCAGTATTGCTAAGAAACCCTATATTTTTGTGATTTTTCAGGGGTGGGGGTCCGGACCCCTGTCCCCTCCCTCGGGATCCGTGCATGGTGTATTATAACTTTGGTCCAACGAGTAACTTTGATTTATTTCTATCTCTACAGATTATAACTTTACTCACAGAATTAATCATTTCTCATTTGGAGATCGTCACAGTGGAATAGTTAACCCTCTGGATGGTGAGGAACAGGTTACTAAAAATAGTAAGTACCTAAATCATCCTCTTCCAATCTGGTATTCATTCTACTTAGCCTTTTGTGGGGAAACCCCAAACAGGTACTTTTACAAACAGTTTAGACCCAGATGAAAGGCCGCATAATGTGTCATTTCATCAGGGTCTACACTGATTGTAAAGGTAAAAAAGATCTTCAGACAAAAGAATACAATTTTTTTTAAATTATAACCTGACACCACTTGATATGTACAATGGACTGTCTCAAGTTTATTGTATCAAATCAGAAGGAAGAGTCCATTAGTATAGAATTAAAGGGTTAATCATTGAATTAGAATGAATACCAGAATGGAAGAGGATGATTTTATTGCGTTTGGTAGGAGGCATCCGCTGCATTTGGCTATCTGAGGGGTGATCACTACCTCTTTGTTTGATTTGATTCTTTATGTCCCATCAACAATCTGTCAGTTAAACAGGGACGGATCTTCCTGGGTTGAACCAGTACTAAGCTAGGATAAATGTGTCTTGCTCAAGGACCACAGGGTGGTGAGGCTCCAACTCTCGGTCTCGAGTCAAGCACTCTACCACTGAGCCACTGCGCTCTCGACTACCTCTTTGTAACAAGTGAAACATGAGCAATCTAGTACCAAACACTGTAGTGGAAACCCATGGATGGTTTAATGCTTATTTAGGCTGCCTTTACTCGACGACAAACAACAGGGTGTCTAATTTGCATATTGTATCTATATGCACATCTAAGATGTGCTTATTACCAACAAATGGTATCATACACGTGACTGTGCACTGTTACAATAGTCCTTTGAGAGGCTTTTCATCTTTTGGTATTGAATATTTTGATTGTCTCACAACAAATTTCATAAGTTGGTAATGCCTCTGCACACTTGTATAATCCATGTTCAGCCTGGAGGCATAAATATATCCAAACTGATGCATACAGAATTCCTTTTATTAGAGTGCCCTTTTACTGTACATTAATCAAACAACAGGTAGTGTTT
Source organism: Loripinus fragilis (assembly GCA_964019695.1). Lineage (NCBI taxonomy): Eukaryota > Metazoa > Mollusca > Bivalvia > Lucinida > Lucinidae > Loripinus > Loripinus fragilis. The sequence goes on from OZ026519.1 coordinate 130,504, forward strand.
GTATTAATTCAGTGGCCCTTACATGGAGAAATAGACTTTAAACTCATCATTAGAAGTGCTAACCATAGCTTCATACATGGGTGTAAATAAGCTCAGACATGACAGAAGATACTAGGCAGTATGTGGGCATTGTACAAGCTAGCATCATACCAATGTTGCAGAATGTGCCATCTCATCAGGCTTTATCAGTCACCTCTCATATTAACTGCATTGTTGCTCATTGACCTGATAAACGTTGCCTATCTCACGACATGTGCCTTTATCAGGTTATGATGACGTTGCACTTTTTGAATAATGTTGTCAATAACATTGAATCGATACGAAACTCAATAATGACATCATAATCACTAGTTTGAAGAGTGAATCAACTTGTAAACTGATAAATAGAATACCAGGTTTGCGTCTTTTGATATCAAGTTTACCAGGCAAGGCTTTGAGAACGCCTGTTGACATAGCGAGACTTGCTGAGCAATTCAACATGCATTCTCAAAGCCTTGCCTTGTAAACTCAGCTAGTTTTCTCTACATTAATGCTCACTGGCTGCAAATGAAACAACATTAAAAGACAAAATTTGGAAGTTTGAAATGTTGATGCCTCAAAATATATATTGGCAGGAAGATGTAGAGAGATTTTCTTATTTTTCTGCCATGTTTTGTTCCAGATTACTCTGATTAAAAATATAACATGAGAGTTTTTGTTCCAGATTACCACTTGTTTCAATACTTCATGAAGATTGTACCTACAGAAGTAAAGACGTATGCAGATGATCTCAATACATACCAGTTCTCAGTCACTGAAAGGGTAGGATAGTAAATTATTAATTTCATCTCTTTAAGTCATAAATTTTGTCATAATATTTTGTCCCCAAATCATAAGTGTATAATGTGAATGGATTCATCCCTGTTTACAGAAGAAAACAAACAAATACACTCTAATCAGACTCTCGAAGGAGCAGTGACTACTTGAAGGATCAGTCTGATTAGCCACTTGAAGAAGCAGTCTGATTAGAGACTAATTTGTTTACACTATCTTTCTTCTTTATGAGTAATTTGTTTCCGGCACTCAAAGGGTAAAAAGAATTTTTAGTTTGAGACATCTGGTTGCTATGGTAACACAACTCAGCCAGTCATAAGGCTATTTATGACATGTCTTTATCCACTTAATAACAGAAATGTCATATGATAAAATGTAATTTTAACAAATTAAAAAAAAATACTAAATTAACAGGAAAACAATTTTATTGCAGAACTACTTATCTTAGCAATCTTGATATACCTTATCAAATTGGATAAAAAATAAAGCCTCTCAGCAGTACACTTGATATGGGACTTGTTATTTCAGAACCGAAGCATAAATCATGCTGGAGGAAGTCACGGTGTACCTGGTATCTTCGTGAAATATGACCTTACTGCACTAAAGATTAAGGTGCGAGAGGAACATAAACCCTACTGGCAGTTTCTGGTCCGACTCTGTGGTATCATAGGAGGAATATTTGTAGTGTCAGGTAGGTGATTTCAATGATATGCTGGATTACGTGGATGAAAGTTTTTAGGATTATTCCTGAATTCAGGATTTTAAAACACTGAATTAGGCCAGATATTATATCTTTTTTATATGTTTACAGTTGATCTAAAGACAACTGACCATTTAAACTTGAAATATTATTATTTTGAAGTCATACTGCCAGTTTTAAACTTTGAATTTCAAAAGTTCAGGATTTTGGTAATTTTGAACTTTCACCCATGTGATTATGGTTTACAAAATTGTCACTAAAGGAGGTAAATTACCAGGGTTATGACTGGAAAATTTGGTTTCAAGTGATGCAACAATGGGAAATCAGATGCAATTTGTGACTGTTTTACAGGGTCCCCAGATCAAAGGGCTAAGTAATAAATTAATATTCTTATTTCTCAACATATATTTATGTTTTGGGTGCTCAAAAGAACCTTCTCAAATGAGAAGGCTCTTTTCAGCACCAAAACATAAAGTAAGAATCATCTAAACCCTTGTAAGAAACCAGTGTGGAACCTGATCTTCTGGCTTCATGATTATATACATTGTAATCATAAGATAGCTGTGCCTTAAGTGATATTATAAAAGTATTATACTTTCCACAAAGCAAATAGCAATACCAAAGACATGGATCAAATTGCAGGCATTTCCATGCTGCTCTGCCCATTAGTTCTTCACCTCGTAAAAATATAGATGGTCTCATGAGTCATGATATGACTCAGTATAGTAGTTGCTCATTGTAAGCCTATTACATTTGATTCGTGTAAATTTGAAGTTGTTTTATTTCGAAGATTGAAAGTTTTAATTATAAGGAGGAAGACATAAAAATATATAACCCCTAAAAAGATTATTAGAAGTGTTTTTCTATCAAACATACATTTTTGGTACATAAAAGAAAGGCCTCAAGGAGACACAGCAAAACATATGTTTTTTAGACAGTTATTGAAATAGATCCTTTTATCTGAATCCAGTAAAGGGAGTATTTTGAAAAAAATCTGTGTCCATTGAGCACCAAAATATATGTAGTCATGGATTACATGGAAAAAGTTGTTACATGCACTAATTTTTATTTAAAAACCCATCTTTTCTAGGATTATAGTTGATATTAAATCTGTCCATTCTGGGTAATTTTGCTTGCATCTTTTGTCTGCATATTTACTTTAGAATGAACTTTCCTGAAAAAAAAAATCAGCACTACCATCAAAATGTAAAGCAATTTGGGCCCAGATCAGGCCAGACATTTTATTTGGCCTGATCTGGGTCCAAACTTTTTTGCAATGGGTATCAGCGTATGATATGTTGTCAGGCCCCCAGATAAGAGTGCGCAACTGAAAATTATTTTCTTATTTCTCAACCAAAACATATGTTGTCTCATTGAGACGGTTTATTTGAGAAATATTTTCTAGTTTCTCAACCAAAACATATGTTGTGGGTACTCAAAAAAACCTTCTCAAAGAGACGGTTCTTTTCAGCATCCAAAACACATGTTTAAACTGATAAGAAAATAATCAAAATTTTACGCTGAAAATTTGGCTTAACTAGCCCTATGTGTTGTAACTAACAAGGAAAGAACAAGTAGAGTTAACAATTGCTGTTTGTTGTACAGCCCTTTAGTTAAGAGTGCGTACCAAAAATTTAGTCTTCTTATTTCTCATTCAAAATATATGTTGTGAGTACTCAAAAGAACCGTCTCAATGAGACGGTTCTTTTTAGCACCCAAAACATGTGTTAAAACTAATGGGCAAAAAAATATTTACATTTTACTCTCACAAATGTTGTTTATCTTGAGCTATGTTATATTTCAGGTCTGTTACATGATGGTGTAGGAGTTGTAGTAGACATACTATGTTGTCGGTTTAAGATAGGAAAATATGGTGATACAAAATCTATACCTGTGTCAGAGCCACTGGTGCTAGGAGGGGACTCAGAGACCTTTCACCAATATACTAGTCTACCAACATCAAATAATCTAGATAATAGTGAATCAGGTTTTGATCCAGTGGATTTAGTGACGGATACTTATAGTAATGACACATTTAAACAAAATGGAGTAACTTTATCACCAAGTGATAGATGATGTTTGTTTATGTTTTTGTTTTTTTAAAAATCGAGATTTATGGTTGGGAAAAGGTTCCTTGCCATATTAGGTCGATAAAGATTAGCCTGCACATATCAAAGGCCCAGAGAAGCAAAATATTAGAGCGTAAACAGGACTTTAGTTAATGGAAATTTTATCTATTATTTCTCAATGAAAACATATGTTGAAATTGATCGGTAAGAAAATATTGACAATTTTACGCTGAAATTTTTTGTTTATCCAAACCTGTGGTAAATTGTGATTACTTTATCCATGAGTTAAAACATGTGTTTTGGGTGCTCAAAAGAACCGTCTCATCGAGACAGCTCTTTTGAGTACATACAAGGTAGGTTTGGTTGAGAAATAAGAAAGATAATTTTTTGAATATACACTCTTATCTTGAGACCTGCACATGTGTAGGCCCATCTGGGTATTTATGGTCCATCATTATGGCACACATAGGTTCATTTTTAGACCAATGGGTCCTTGGTCACTTTCCTTATAAAAAGGATAATTCTACTATGCAAAACTTTTCTGTGTCAGCTGATGAGAAACTGTGATCATATGGGCCTTAATGCAAGAAAACCTGTCTTACGGGGTTTGGGAACAACACAGGGGCAGACCAGTCTGCACATCTGCGCAGTCTGATCAGCGCTTTTGTTATAAGATTTTTAGAAAGTATTCTATGTAATCTTGCTACAGGAAAAATTTCAATTTTCTAGCTAGTCTCACTAGCTGGGGAAAAAGGATTCAAACTCACTTCGTTGAAACCCCCAAAGACAGGTTTTCTCGCGACAAGGCCCATATGTGATAAGGTATTCTGAACATAATGTTGACTGCTTTTTCATCTGCCTATGTAGTTTGGTAGCCTATATTGCATACAATATGGATCCAGATTAGACTGATCCTTTAAGAGTAGTCTGGTCTGAGTTAATAGTGTTTGCTCTATAGTAAAAAGTGTTCTGGAGTGACTATATTATGCGGCAGACATAACAAGCAGATAACATTTTTAGGACAAAATACCGGTATATTGTAAGGATAAGGGTTAAAAGAGATGTTGTGGGAGCTTAAAAACCATCTCCATGAGAAGGTTCCTTTAATACTCTCAAAATACCTCTCTTGATAGCCAATAATGAAAATTATATTTTAATATTTGTTCCTTATAGACTCATTTCTTACAGTGTCGCGTAGGGCAGCCAGTAACATGTCTGGCTACAGATGTGTGTCTGACTGCAGATCCAGGGGTAGCAAGTTCGATCCCGGCCCGGTCCCATACGTTTGTGGAGATTGATCATTAAATAATTTCTACGGTTATCCTCCTCCCTTCCGCTGAATCATTCAAGAAGGGTTGTTGTCAGTTACAAGTGAAAGTATGTGCACTAACAACTGGTTAACTGCCCAGGAAAAAGTGTGGTCAGGTGAACTGACTGTCCCGCCATACAAATAGACTAATTTCAACTCAAAACTACTGGCATTTAGCGCAGTGGCTCAGTTAGTAGAGCATTTGACAATGGATTGAAGGGTTGCTAGTTTTAGACTCATCAGACTCGCTATTTTGTGTCCTTGCAAGACACTTTTAAATTATATACTGCTTAGTACTTGCTCAAGCCAGGAAGAATTCATGGTTCTAGATAAACAAAATAATTGAACATAAAAGTGACAATATTTTCTTTAATCAGTTACTATCCATATTAACTGCAGCGTTGCACCTTGCCTGATAAACGTTGTCTATCTCACGGCATGTGCCTTTATCAGGTCATGATGATGTTACACTTTTTGAATGACATTGCCAATGATGCTGAATCGACACAAAAAATGGATCATTACGTCATATTTGCTAGTTTGAAGAGTGAATCAACTTGGTAAGCTGATAAAGAGAATACCAGGTTCGCGTCTTTTGGTATCAAGTTTACCAGGCCTGGCTTCGAAAAAGCCTTGCTTGGTTAACTTGATATCAAAAGACGCTCACCCAGTATTTTCTATACCCATCAGTTGTAACATGTTTTGGGTGCTCAAAAGAACCCACTCATTGAGATGGTTCTTTTGAGTACCCACATGATATGTTTTGGAAATTATCCTGACATGAGTGAAAAATTTTGATTGTAAAGCATCAACACTAACAAACGAAATTCAAACTACTGATCAAAGTCACAATGAAAGTTTTTACATATGATTTGATGAGAGTCGACTATTTTTTAGTTATACAATGTATTTGTTTTGTTTCTTCATAATATAATTGAGCAGCAACATGAGATTTCCAACAATGTGGTATGTGAGACCAGCAAAGGCTCAGACCAGACTTGGGGTCAATTACTTTGAAAAAGTAATTAATTACATACAATTTCATTGGAAATTGTTCAATTAAATTACAATTACAATTACATGGCTTTTGAGCAAAGTAATTAATTACATACAATTACTTTGCCAAATGTAATTAATTACATTACAATTACATTTCACTGCCACTTAGATAGCTTCATCAGCTTTTAATTTCAGCGATAATTGAAATGAGTTAAAATCTCCTTAAAAGTCTGAGTACCCTTGATACTCTAAACACAATATATGTCTATTAGGTTGGTTTTATTTTTTCCTCTTGTATCAAATTATTGTCAAGTGATGCAACTTTAAAGAAATGAAAATCAGTTGTTGTTGTTTGTGATTGATGACCTGATCACACAAGAGAAAATACAGAAACTATTATTATTATTTTTTTGGCAATTTATCACCCATAAATTGCCAAAGTTTTCAAACTAGCTGTTAACCACAGAACAAAGTTCAGGAAAACACACTGGCTTGAGAAGTCTTACAAGTGTGGACAATAAACCATGGAAATTATGTGTATAACTAGCTTAGATGCCAGAGAATAACTGTTTTCAAAAAGTGTTGATAAAAAATCTGTTTGGCCCTATGAGTTCTGAAAGTTGGCAAAAAGTACAAAAAGGAATATCAGATAGTGACAAAATAAAATATTACTAGCCTGATAAACTGCTGGCTTGGCAAGCAAGAGGTGGCTAGTTTGGTCACCACCGGAACATCTATTTTATTTTTATTTTTTGTAATTATATTAACAATGGTGGGCCCCAGTTTCACTGACTGAGTGAAATTCAATTTATTTTCTGAATCACATTTTATGATTATTAATTTTGTCATTATTATTATTATTATTATTATTATTATTATTATTATTATTATTATTATTATCATTATTATTGAAAATGGAAAATGAGCAGTTTAAGGGCTTTAAATAGTGTTGTGGATAGATTGGGCCATGCACCTTAGCATATGAGTGTGTTGATCCTAGGTGTGAAAATTTAACAAAATGCCTTCAAGGAGTCAATTCACTAACCAACACTTTTGTCTGAGTAATAACTATTGTTGAGATTTTCACACATTCTTTGTTTTTGTATTGTTTTGGTAACTTAACTATTAAAGGTTGATTGTCACAAAGCCATATCTTTTACAAGCAGATGAACAAAGAATAAATAAGTTGCTTAATAAAGGAATAGTAGAAGTAACATACAGTCCGTGTCTGCGATAAAATTGTTATATTCCAGGGAAAAAGACTAGCAGGGGCCCAGTAGCCCAGTGCCCCTAAATTCTGGGCTTGGCCCCTAAAACTAAATGTCTAGGGGCCCAGCTTGCCCCTGAAAAAAGGGTGTATGTAAAGGTATGAAGTCTTGTCGAATCTGATCTAGCTGTTGAAAGTTTACAAATCTTCATTTAAGCTGATTCCAAATGCTGTTTATATTTTGACAGATTTGGAGGACTGAATTCTGACTTCAATGTTAAAATGAGTTTGATTTTCTGCAGAATCCTGGGTCCCTTAGTTGTGGGCTTGGCCCCCAATCATTTTGTTTTTAAGGGCCCAGCTTGCTCCTGGCGAAAAAATGTTAGTCTGTATTCCTGTATTCTATTTAATGTCTATAGATACTAACATGACTAGTCCCAATTCTCATTTGTTACTAGAACAGCAAATGTTATATGCATTTACAAAGGCTTTAGCAGTATTTTAAGTATCTATGATAATCTTTAGTAACTGAACTCATAACTGATCTGAAAAGTAATTAATAAGTAATTGAAAGTAATTGTTAATTACTCCCATTTTGGCCATGTAATTAATTACATTCAATTACTGTAATTAAAGAAATGCCTTAATTACAATTACATGCAATTACTTTAGAAAATGTAATTAAATTACAGTTAATTACAATTACAATTTTAATTACCCCAACTCTGGCTCAGACCAGCCTGCGCATATGCGCAGTCTGATCAGAGCCTTTGCTAGTTGCTTGAATATTCTGCGACTCTTTAGGCTACTGACAGAATATCATTTTGAGTTTCTAAGCTTAAAGTGAGGCTACACAGGCTCGTCTGACTCTACACATGTCAATATGCCGCATTGTTGGTAAAAGCATGTCGCGGCTCAAATTTTGTTTTGTTTCTTTATATAGTACTTGTTTTACTTATCATGCTTCTCTCATTTATCTCAGCAACTTACATGAATATGTACCGCCTGGTGAAAAAAATCTAAAATAATCTCCCTTAATCATAAAATGTTTCTTTTTATCATAAAACTTACACCACACAATTTTATTCCACATGGTCATGATCAGCTTGGTGATCCAGTGCTGGGTGAATAGACAAAAGAAAAAAATGTGTATGCAGGAATCACACCGGGTAGGCGGCAATCTAAAACACTCTTAAAAATCGACAATCGTGGATCAAAAATCTCTAGAAACAGTGTTTTAGATTGCCATTTGTCGCAATTTGGGCGACAAATGGCATTGAAAATTCTGTGTCTAATGATTTTTGATCTACCTTCGTCGATAGTATTGACGTTTTTGATTGCTGCTTACACGGTGTGGTAACGTATCTAGATAAAAAAAAGAATCGAGCAGAAAAGAGTCAATATTTCCTTACCCATCAGTTGTAACATGTTTTGGGTTCTCAGTAGAACCAACTTATCGAGACGTTTTTTCTGAGTACCCACAACATATGTTTTTGGATGAGAAATAAGAAAAATTGTTGTTCAATTAGACACTCTTAACTAGAGGTCAGGAACTTTCAGCTGATAGTAGATGTGTCTGTAAATTCTGCATTCTACATTTTGTAGTCCTTGAGGGAGTTTTCTCCCGGGCTCTAGAAGCAGGCTCCTGGAGCAAGGGAACCTGTTTACGGAGCCATTTCTCTTGACTACATAACGTGTGACTTGAATGCTGTTTGGCAGTCTTAGCTTCACATCTATTTAATCCATTACTCAGGAATCACCTGAAGAGTCCACAGATTTAAGAAAACCCTAGTTTGGGCACTCATATTACCACGAGTATAGCATTAGAGCAGTTAGACTGAAGTGGTCTAGTCCTGGTTATACAGTCACTTTCTTATTTCACACCCAGCCTAGACTGAGCCTCTATATCCCAGTTATTAATACAGGGAAACTCTGCCAACTGCGGGAGCATGCTCAGTACAAACATTGTATGCTGATCCAGTTTTAAATGCATATACATTATAGGCCAACTATTTTTGAAAAGAAATTTCTCATCTCTGCATGCACTTTTTCCATTTGCATTTTAAGACTAATCTCAAATGAATACAACTATAGAATATGCAAAATCAATCTTATAGAGTGAGCGAGACTCAGTATAATAATTTCCATGGCTGGTTGCTTATTATCCCGCGACAAATTCAGAGGGATATAGTTTTGGCATCTTCATTGTGTCTGTCTCTTATCTTTCTGTAACCATATCTCAGTAACCATTGGACAGATTTGATGCATTCTTTGAATAAAGGATTAGTACCATGGAGTGTTGAAATAATATAAGTTTTGTCAAAATTGACTCATTAGCACTTCAGTTACTGCCCTTCACTTAATCTGCAAATGCTATTTTGGCTTTTTGTGAAATTCTAATTTCTCAAAATCCCTTATATCTACCATCTTCCAGCTATCAGGAATGATTGCCCTAAACTTATAAATAAGCACAACAGTGTCAAAAAGTTAACTTATTGGGTTGAGTGGGAGGTTGAATTTAGTTTTTTTTGCAATAACTCAATATTGTACTCACAATTTTGCTTGCAGACAGATGACCAAAAGGTGTGAAACATAAATTGGTAGTTCTCGCTGTTGTACATGAGAAAACGGTCCATAGCTAATGCCTTGGTCGATAGCAATTTTTATACACCAGCTCACAAGTACATATTTGTTTTATTCCCTTATGTCTCTTCGTAATGTAATACCACTCATAGATCCAGTTAAGCAGAATTTTTAGGGTAAAAATGCAATTATCTTCTTACCCAGCAATCTCAACATATGTTTTGGGTGCTCTAGAGAACCGTCCCATTGAGACGGTTCTTTTGAGTACCCATAACATATGTTTGGGTTAAGAAATAAGAAAAATAATTTTCAGTTACATACTCTTATCTGGAGGCCTGACCACTATGTCATAATTTACTGTAGAAAAGTAAGTGAGTATTAGCAGTTAAAAGCCACACTCACACACTGCAGACCAATCCTCAACACTGTGAGGAAGGGTCATAGAACACAAATAGCCACAAGACTAAATTGCATTAAATATACTGCTCAACAAAAGTTTAGCACGGATAAATAAAAACTGATTTTTATTTGAGCAAATGGCTTAAAGTTATAATATATCTACTGAAATGATGGTTTAATATGTGATAAAGTTGAGGACAGCAATTGTTGTACTTAAATTGGATGTCTACTGCGTTGTTCATTACTTTAAACAAGAGAGGGGTCAAATACGTGTTTCAACTGCATTATTGGCAATACAAAATTGATACAGCATCGGTTTTTTAAAGTCCTTTGTTTTCCTGCTTGGTCGAATCAGCCATTCTGAAAAGAACTAAGGTCGTCTCTATTGAACATTTGAAGCAAAAGTTGAGTCTTGATAACAACTAACTTCGTTGTTATAGTGACGTTTACATCTCAAAAACAGTACTGTTTTTGTTGTGTAGGTAGGCTTAATGGAAAGGGTTTTCGTGTTTAAGAGGATGTCTAAAGAGAGACAATTAAGGGTCAGGCACGTTTATAAAATTTTGTCCCTGGGTATTTAATTTATAAAAAATGACGTTAATCTGAAGTTGAGGCTAAATGTAGGCGGTAACGCTATCTAAAGCAGACGTTTTCAAAGAATCAATTAACAGAAATGTTCCTAGTGCTTCTGCCAATCTAGCATAAAAAAGATTACTTGATCGCTCGATTCAGTTCGCTGAAAAAGTCAAGAAGTGGAAAACACCATTTTAACGTCATAATGGAACGGTAAAACGTGGCATAAACGGGTATCAAACTTTGCCGTTTTTAACGTTTTTCATCATTTAGAACCTTCCGCTTTACATAAGAATCAAAAGTTTAAATTTTCGATGTAGACGTGTATCCTTTACATGCCTATGACCTCAAATTTAACGTCAATCCACTGAAGCCTAACAAGATTATCTTTTGTCTGGCGGACACGAAAAAACATAAATTTCAAGATCCCCATACATGTTGATTATATTAAATAAAATGTTTCATGTTCATTCAAAGTGGGGCATCATATTATAATCCGTGCTAAACTTTAGTTGAGCAGTATACATTGAGAATATTTTAAGAGCCTTTCCATTAGAAAACTTGCTTTTACTTTTTGTGAATAATAAGATTTTAGCTAGTCTCTGTAGCTGGACAGTCTTTCTCATTGTCTGGCTTATTACACAGAAGCCTTATTACACTGTTCAAGTTTTGTGACCCGAAAAAGATTCCATCTAGTCTGCTCAGCTACATAGACTATCTATAGTAGAAACTTATAAATAATCTGTGCCTTTGTTGTTCATGTATACCAATTTTTTATACAGGAGTGCACTAGCTTAGTGGTGGAGTGCTTGACTCCAGACTGAGGGGTTGCGGGTTCGAGCCTCACTGGCGTCACTGTGTTATGTTCTTGAGCAAGACACATTAATCCTTCCTTAGTACTGGTTCAACCCAGGAAGACCCTTCCCGACATGACTGAAAAATTGTTGTCTGGGACGTAAAGAATCAAATCAATCAAACCAATTTTTTATACCAATGGAATTGTCCATAAAGCTAAATACAATACAGTCAGTTATTTCCAAAAACAATATTGTATTTTTTCTCTGAATATTGATTTTGTCTTTACAAGCAGTTGAGACCCTGATGAAATGTGGCTTCATTACATCTGGGTCTTCACTGTTTGCCAACTTACCGATTTAGAATTTTTTGGTCCCCATAGGGTTAAACATGTTTTCATTACTTAATTCCAATATCATTATGGCATATGTTAATTGTTAATTTATATTTTCATCTTATGTTCGATTGTTCATATATATTTTATTTGATACAGTTATGTTAATATTATACAATAAACTATTGGGGACATCAGTGTTACTTGGAATCATTACTTTTTATACATACGCTCCATTCTAAAATTTGCGTTGAGTGTCCATCCTTCAGTCTGCAAACTTTGCATAACTGTTGATATTGGGGAGGAGTGGTTTGGGATTTGTAGATGGGTAAATTTCGTCAAATTAGCACAGAGTTATTTCCCTTTATTTGTGTAGAAAATTGGTTTCCGTGCTGTATCTCCCGCATTTTTTGCCCGATTGTCTTCAAACTTTGTATATAAGTTGATATTAAGTAGGAGTGGTCTGGGGATTGTAGATGGATTAATTTCATCAAATATGCACAGAGTTATTGCCCTTTATTTGTGTAGAAAATTGGTTTCCGTGCTCTATCTCGTGCATTTTTTGACTGATTGTTTTCGAACTTATTATATGAGTTGATATTTAGGAGGAGTGGTTTCGGATTGTAGATGGATGAATTTCGTCACATTAGCACAGATGTATTGCCCTTGATTCGTGTGGAAAATTGGTTTCTGTGCTCTATCTTGGCATTTTTATACCCTGCCATTTTAAAAAGTGTTGTATGTTATACCCTCCATTCAAAAATTGTGTTCGAGCGTCCATCCGTCAGTCTGTTTGTCCGTCAGCGCATCGTTTTCACTCTCTGCTGGGAGCATTTTTAACAAATTTCTTCAAACTTGCTATAAGAGTTGATATTGGGAAGGAGTGTCCTGGGATTGCAGAAGGGTAAATCATGGCAAATAAGTACAGAGTTACGGCCCTTTATTGATGTTAGAAAGAATTTCTAGCGATAAGGCGGTCTATTTCTCTAGATATATGAGGTTCGTTTTATTTTGTTGAAATGACGACTGGAGACACTATGCACGCTCAACAAATAAATATAGACGAGCCGTCTATGTACCCTTGCCCGCTAGTTCGTATATTTAAAACGAGTTTTCCTAAATGCATGTAATATATCTACCTTGTTTTTAATGAGAATTTATTTTGATCATCAACTGTGGTCGCAATTCAGTAACATTCGTGGGAAATAGACCGTTAAACTTAGGTAAACAATCGTCCTACATAGAGTATATAATATATTTATACAGTTGATGTACAATTAAAACGACCATCTTGCAAAGTGGTCTATTTTTGTCAGATGATTGATGTCTTCTTTCGCTTATACAACCCCTTTCCCCCCTAGACCCAAGACACCCTTTACACATGTTTATATAATGACGTTCAATTGTCCAAAGGGCATCTTGGGTCTAGGGGGGAAAAGCATCTTAAAACAAAATGAAAGACACCTGTTTCATCTTTTTAATGACAAACATAACAATTTTAAGTATATTTCGTACACATGCGGTTGCCGAACTTACGATTGTGACCGAAGTTGGTCTCCGGAGAATGACGGTTTTCGGTACCGGCTTTTATAACCTCATAAATATAGCTGATTTATAGCCATTAAACGTTTAAATCAATGCCTATTTTACACACACCGATTTGCTATTAAATTAGGACAGGTTCGTAAATCAAAATAATATTTGGTATTTAAAAAAAATGAGAAAAATCACTAACAGTTGACACACGGTTTCTCGCTCCCGGATTGTTCGGTCGATTCCGTGAAACGTCGTTTCTGCCGGGTCTGCCAGTTCGTTTTGGCACTGCAAAAATAACTATTATATGGCCAAATATCTTCAGATCTTTGTCAGTGACTGAATGGATTGATAGGTTGCCAGACAAATAGACAGATTCTTTTTAAAATACATGGACCTTAGTCATGGATTAGTGCTTTGAAAGCCGGTTTTGCGGTCTGCTGGACTGCTTCAATTGCCGGGTCGATTTGGCAGCGACTACATAAATGCACTAAAATCAAGCTTTGTTAAAGACAGACAGACAGATGAACACACAGACAGACGAAATGTTTGAAAGATAGATCCTTTAAAAATTCACAGACCTGAGTCATGTATAGTTGCGATATAATAAGGACCTACTGCCGGTTTTGCCGAATCTGCTAGAGCATTTCAACTGCCGGGTCTGCCAGAGCGTGTCGTCTGCCAGAGCGTGTCATCTGCCGGGCCTGTAGGACTGTTTCATCTGATAGATCTACATATACAGACTAATCTGATCTAGACAGCAGACAGACAAGCAAGTCCTTTTCAAATTTGCATACTGGTCTAGCAATCTGTTTTGCCGGGTCTTGCAGACCGTTTCATCTGCCGGGTTTGCCGGAGCGTTTCATCTGCCGGGTTGTTTCGGCAGTGCCTAAGCCACTAAATCTACCGTAGTATAAGAATTAATTTGTCACAGCTTTGTCAAAGACAGACTGACAGACGGAGGGAACAACAGACAGACAGACAGACAGATAGATCGATATATACTCTCTCGATCTCTCTCTCTCTCTCTCTCTCTCTGCCTCTTTCTCTCTTATTATACAATATGCCTCAAAAACCTCAGTATAAAGCTCACACAGCTAATCAGAGAGAAGTAATTAATGTATTTTGGATTGTCTTTTTATGCACCTGACAAGTTTCGTCGGGACAGATCATGCTGCGCGGATCCAGAACGTTTGACAGAGGGGGTCCACTTTTGACAATGTTTCTTTTTTAGTTGTTGAAGGAATAGAGGATCCAAATACCACTATAAGCGGGCCATCATCGGTCCGCCAGCAAAACGCAATTTAAATGGCGTTTCGCTGGCGTGCCGATGATGGCCCATTGAATGCTGGCTCGGTAGCTTTGTGATTTTTCAGGGGATTCGGACCAGTATTGCTAAGAAACCCTATATTTTTGTGATTTTCCAGGGGGGAGGTCGGACCACCTGTCCAACCTCTGGATTTGCGCATGCAGATCGCCTTTAATTCCCCCAATGCCACGCCACGAGGAAACCTGACTTTGTTCCATGCGAAAAACGAAGACGCAGACCAGCCTGTGCATCCGATTAGCGCCTGTATTATTCGCTCTATATTCCAACTTGTTACAAGCAAAGGTTCAGTATTTTTCTACACTGTACACCCGCAAACATGTGCAGATTGGTTTCAGACTAACCTACACGTATCTACACAGTCTGAAGACCAGTTTTCGCTCGAAGTGTCATTTTACTACATTTATGCATGCAACAATTTCCTTGTTTGTAATTTTCTCAGATGCACATGCTTAAAGAAATTGTTCGTGTCTAAAGCGTTCTGTTTACTCATACAAAATACGAATTCCTTAACCTTTGGCGGTGATTTAATATGAGCTATCGTATAAGAAACGCTGTCATCGGGGTGTTCCGACTACTTATTAAACCATCCTACCCAGTTTCTCATGCGGAGACTTGACTATTTGACCGTTCGACATAGAAATAAGCTATACAGATGTACATTATATTGACTATCCAACGAACACTTTTAATGCACTGAGAAGATGTACTTCGTTATTTGTTGATGCTTTACGTATCAGTCAATATTTTCAGTCATGTCAGGTTTTCCTGTCTTCCTGGTTTGAACCAGTACCAAGCAGAGGATAACTGGGGTCTTGTTCAAGGTAACAAAACGGTGCTCCGGGCGACCATTTGAGTACAGAACTGCCCCTCTTAAAGAGATTAAGTCTGCAATAATGAACATTTTTCGAAATTTTTTATTTTCTTTTTGAATCATTTGTAAAAGTAGAATTAAGTTATGTTTTCACAATAAATCTGTTCACTATAGCTGAAAACTGCACGGAAAAGCGAATTATCTTATAAAACAGGTGTGTTTTTCTCTTGTTGGTAATTATTTGCGTCCCTCCAATAATTATAGACAGTTATTTTAACATAAATGCTGTTGTTTTGATACTGATAATTTGTTAAGATTTACGAAATTGGTAAAATGTTTACCTGAATTTCAGTTATTTTACTGTGTTCTTAAAAAATAGAAACATTAGATCTAAAATCAAAAGATCAAAAGTTACAGACTATGCAGCTTTAACCAGTAAGCCACTGCGCTATTTGCAAAAATTCTAACCTTGGCACGCAGCCCGTTACATATTAAACATGTGAGCCATTGGCCAGTGTCATTATTTGCACGAACCTGGGTGAAGGTTTTTATATGTTTTCTTTAACATGAGCCCAAGACCAGAGTCATTGGAAGTTCCAATAGGTTCTGAATATCAAGGCTCTATATAGGCATAGCGATTTTAAACAAGAAAATGGGAGCGCAGTGGCTCAGTGGTAGAGTGCTTGACTCGAGACCGAAGGGCCGCGGGTTCGAGCCTTACCGGCGTCACTGCGTTGTGTCCTTGATCAAGAACATTTATCCCAGCTTGGTACTGGTTCAACCCAGGAAGACCCGTCCCTATATAACTGAAAGATTGTTGATGGGACGTAAAGAATCAAACAAACAAACAAACAAGTCATAAACAAGAAAAAAATGTCACGTTTGGTTAAAATCTAACCAGTGGTTCTGGAGATGTTTTTTGAAGCAAATAGTGACGAGACACTACACAACGGACAAACATCCAATGATTACAAAAGCTCACACTGAGCCTTTGACTCATATAAGCTAGAATACTTAGGGCCCAGCCTCATGCTTATCTTTGTTTTTGCTTTTTAACTTTAGCATTATTGACGATTTTCTTTAAACATTGCAAGTAAGTTGAAGTTTTAAATTACATTTAAGTTGAAAATGGGATATGAAAAAAAGATAACAAGTTTAGAATTTATGATATTTATGGCAAGCAATTTAAAAGTGTACAAACAGCAACTACTTATCTGGCGACGTCTGGAATCTGCTGAATACCTTTGCAAACAGTTAACACTTTATACCCAGAATGTCGACACTGATCTGGACCCTGGCCGTTTGACACTCTGATAGTGTTCCTGTGAGATTATATTAGAAGAAAAATATTTTGAGGAATGCCAGAAGACGACAACAAAATATATAAAATAGCCAGCATGCAAATAGTTACGGGCATATTTTTGGTCTCGTCGCGCGTCGTAGAAGCCATCATGAGGAACATTTCCGTGAAATTATTTTGAATTTGAACCAGTGGTTCAGGAGGTAATGTCATTAAAAGTCATTTCTTATCTAGAGCTCTGGCAGCCCCTTTGCTCAGTGGAGTGGAACCATTTGTCCAATTTCGGTAGAAGGCATCATGGGGAATAATTAGGTGAAAATATTTTGTAGTTGGACCAATGGTTCAGCAGAAGATGTCGTTTAAAGCTGCATACTCTGTAACTATGAACAGTTTTCGAAAAATTTTATTTTCTTTTTAAATCATTTGTAAAAGTAGAATTAAGCTATGTTTTCACAATAAAAATGTTCAACACAGCTGAAAACTGCATGGAAAAATGAATTATCTTATCAAATAGGTGTATTTTTCTCTTGTTGGTAGTTATTTGCGTTCCTCCAATAATCATAGACCGTTGAATTTTAACATAAATGCAGTTGTTTTGATAGTGATAACTTGTTAAGTTTTACGAAAATGGTAAAATGTTTACCTGAGTTTGAGTATTTTTACTGCGTTCTTGAAAAATAAAAACATTATTTTTAAAATTAGAAGATCAAAAGTTACAGACTATGCAGCTTTAAAGCTATCTGGACAGATCTGCCTGGAGCTCTGACTGCCCTTTTGTTCAGCAGAGCGGAACGCATGCGCAGAAGGAATGCTGCAAAGTTTTGGAAACGAAGGGCATTTATATTCTTAATAATTTAGCACTTTTACTTTTTGAAAACCTATAATGAAATTACTAAAAGTCTGGTCTAAACGACACCCAGTATAAAGACGTAAAATGAGGGGTGGGAGTAGAAAGCGCAAGTTTTTAAGGCTTTGTAAACGATGAATCGCTTTAAAACGTATTTTGATGCTAACTATACACATTATACTACCCAAACAGACGAATTTTAAAATCATTAGGGCTATTTGAAAATTTAGCTTTTGTAATCATGCCAACTAGGGAAAATATACGCCTTATCGCTAGAACTTCTTGGTTTTCACTCTCTATCTTTGGCATTCCTTTAAAGAATTTCTTCAAACTTGGTATGAGATTGCGAAGGAGTGTTCGAGGATTGCAGATGGGTAAATTTTGACAAATAAGTACAGAGTTATAGCCATTGATTGACGTTAGAAATTTGTTTTCACTCTATCTTTGGCATTTTTTCCGATTTTCTTCAAACTGGGTATAAGAGTTGGTATTGAAAAGTAGTGTCTTGGTATAGCAGATGGATAAATTTCGACAAATAAGTACAAATTATGGCCCTTTGATTGACGCCATAAATTGGTTTTTCACTCTCTATCTTTGGCATTTTTTTTACTGATTTTCTTCAAATTTTGCATGAAAAGGTCTAGTTTCAAAATGATTTTCTTTTCATTGAAAATATCTCGTGGCGGGGTATGTTGCATGCCTGCAGCACTTTTATTTGGCTGATTGTCTTCAAACTTTGTATACAAGTTGATATTCGTTAGGGTGGTTTGGTATTGTAGATGGGTAAATTTTATCAAATTAGCACTGGGCTATTGCCCTTAATTTGTGTGGAAAATTTATTTTGGTGCTTGATCTTGAGCATTATACAATCAATTTTCTTCAAACTCTGCATGTGAATTGATATGAAGGAGTATTATTGGATTGCATATCTTTTAATTTTGTCAAGAAAATACAGAGTTTTGGACTTTAATCTGAAAATATGATGAAATTTTGTTTCCAAGATCTAGGTCCAGACAATTGCATTTAAGCTTTCATCTGAATTATTTCCCTTGATTTATGGATTGTCTTTTTATCGAAAATATTTCTTGGCGGGGTATGATGCATGCCTATAGCGCTTTTATTAGTTTTCCTGTGCCATACGCTCAAAGTGAGCTATTGTTAACAGTTGTTGGTCCATCCATTCATCCATCCATCCACATGTCAACAACTGCTTCAAACAACATCTAAACCACTGTGTAGATTGTCGTCTAACTTCACCATAATGATTCTTGGATGGTCCTCCAAAGATTTCAATTCCATGCAGAATTCTCAATATAAAAATTAAAGGCCAAGTTTTAAAAGAATTGGGCACAAATGGTCCTGGGATGAACCTCTATCAAAAAAGTTCAAATTATTTGTGCATCAAAAGTTCATGGCCACTACGGGTGGGTTGTTTTTCCATACAGTAATAGCGAGGTCCTCAAATCAAACATAGAAAATAATATGGCATAAAGCATCCTGGGGAAACCTCTACAAACACTCTTCAAATTATTATGGTACGTCCAAAACTTTCCTTTACATACATAGGGAAAGCTTAAAAACTCTTCTTGTCAAATCTAATGGTCTGGTTTGAAAATAATTTGGCACAAATGGTCCTAAGTGCCCTTCTACCAAGATTGTTCAAATTATTCTGATGTATCATTAACATGGCTCAAGAGGGATGAGTGAGTTTTTACTATCCATTTATTGGTAAAACTTTAGAATACATCTTATTCCAGAAATTACTGGCTAGATTTTAATATCATTTTGTACAAATGGTTTCCCAAAATAATCTGGAAAAACAGATCCTTCAGTTATAGAGAGAGCCTACCATATAAGAAAACAGCAGACTTGGTCTGTTCATGAGAACTTATGGAAAGTGCAACAATTCTCACGTCCCCTAGCACTGGCTTAAACAGTATTCTGCTTTCCGCCAGAAATCAATATTCCTGAAGGACCAGAATATGAAAAAATATCAACACTATATCGATGTACGGGGAGAAGTTTTAATTTAATGCTTTATTTATTTAACGAGGATTCCTAACAGCCCAAGGGCCACTAGTAGGTCTCCTCACATGAAACATAAACATACACAATTACAAAGACAATACAGATAGACACACAGTTACATAAAATATTTACATATTTACATCCTGTGAAAGAGTACCGTGCGTTCGCGTGTGTGTGTGTGTGTGTGTGTGTGTGTGTGTGTGTGTGTGTGTGTGTGTGTGTGTGTGAAAGAAGAAGAATGTCATATTAGCGCAGTTTTATAAGCTTTCGTCGTGTACGGCAGTCGCATTGTGATCGAAACGCCCAGAGTCATTGATAAATTTGAATACGCAGTCAAAGACTTTTTTATTTTCATTCAAGCTCAAGTCCTCTGATCCTTGCAAAAGAATATTGCACAGATAGTCAGGCATTATTGCGATAACGGTGTTATAGTTTGTACCCGGAAAGATGATTGTAGAAATTTCAGAGAGCATTGTGTGTCGTTGTGGACCGTACCGAGGGCAGAAGAGAAGAAAGTGCGATGACGTTTCAGATATAAGATCACAGTTTGTGTTTTCGCAAAATTTTGACTGAATAATATTATAGTTAAATAGATGGTTTTTGAGATGGCTGAGCCCAAGGCGCATCCGACAGTGATTAACGGCTGGCAAACCATGACCATGCGCGTATAGCTTTTTACTTATGTTATGACCGTATAACCGTTTCAATTTTTCTTTGAAAATGTGTAAACTTTCCGATTCTTTTGTTTCCAGTGACAAGTTGTTCCATTCGCGTATTGTTTTTGGATAAAACGATTTAGAGAATAACTCTCTTCTAATAAAGGGTATAAGAATAGAGTGGTTACGTCGGAGGTTGTATGTATCCGTATTATGAGGGACCAAATTACAAATGTCTCTCAGATATGGTGGTGTTAGGGATCTATATATTTTGTAGAACAGTGTTAATCTATGTATTGTCCTGCGGCTTTCCATTCTTTCCCAACCTAACTCGTTTAATAAGCGTTCGTTACTTGTATGCCTAAAAGCGCCTGTGCATATTAGAGCTGCTTTACGTTGACATTTTTCAATTGCATCAGACTCAGATTTTAAGCATGCATCGTATATGATATCGCCATAATCAAGAACTGGGCGGATTGTTGTTTTGTATAACATTTCTTTACAGCTTCTTGGCAGTATTTTCTGGCATCTACGAATAATATTTAAACGTCTGTCAGCTTTTGCAATCGCTTTATTAATATGCACTGACCAAGATAATGTATTGCTGATCGTAACTCCTAGATGCGTATGATTATCAACCTCCGATATTTTTTTGCCATTTAGGAATAGGTCAGGGTGATTTGAGCGGTTACGTTGTCTCGATATTATCAAATATTCCGTTTTAATAGCGTTAAATAGTATGAGCCATTGCTCTCCAAATACTGATAATCGTTGGAGGTCTCTATTTACTTTATCAAAAGAGGTAATGTCAATTATAGGCTGTTGAACAGAAGTATCGTCGGCGAAAAGATTTATGAAACATTCCATATCGTCAACAATATCATTGATATATATTAAAAACAAGAGAGGTCCTAAAATGGACCCCTGAGGTACCCCTGCTTCTAAATAACATACTTTTGATTCCACACCATTTAGAACAACCTTTTGGTGACGTCCAGATATATAGTCTTTTAGCCATTTAAGGAGATTGCCACGTATGCCCATTTTTTGTAATTTGAAGATTAACCCTTTATGCCAAACTTTGTCAAACGCTTTGGACACATCTAGGAAGACCATACATGTATCCTTTCCCTCATTTATATCTTGGTAAATTTGGTGAACTATTTTTAGCAACTGATTTGTTGTAGAATCATTTTTCTTAAAACCAGAGTTCTTGTCAGTGAGTAACCTATTTTCAGTCAAATATTCATATAGACGTTTAAATACTATTTTCTCAAGAACTTTAGACATGTTCGATAACAAAGATATTGGTCGATAATTTACCTTATCAGATTTATTTCCCTTCTTATAGACTGGACAAACATTTGCAAGTTTCCATGTTCTAGGAAATACGCCATCAGCTAGGGATTTATTAAACAAAGCGGTCAGGGGCTTGCAAAGTGAATCAGAGCAATGGTGAAGGATCCAGTTTCCAATACCATCTGGTCCTGTTGATTTATGTACACCTAGTTGAGTTAATAAACGTTTTACTTCGAGTTCTGTTGTTTCGATACTATCAATTTGTGTATTTGTGTTTAACTGGATATCAGGCAATCGTGGCAGGGGCATGTTGGGATCATGAGAAGCAATAGATGCAAAATGGTTGTTGAATATTTCAGCTTTAGTTGTATCATCGGGAATAAGAATATTATTTTCTAACAACGGTGGAATCATACGCTCGGATTTGTCGCCTAGAATACGTTTCGAGATTTTCCAAAAATTTCTCACATCTAAGTTGGGATCACTAAGAGAGTCTACAGTCTTTGATTGAAAGCGTTTTTTAGCATTCCGCTTAGCCCTGTTTGCTTCTTTACGGGCAATGTAAAAGTTTAATTGATCCTGGGCAGATAAAGTTCTTTTAAAGCGCTTAAAACAGCGGTCTCTTTTACGTATAAAGTACCGAACCTCGTTACACATCCACGGTTTATCTTTGGTATGAATTGTTACATTTTTACTTATTATATGTTCTTTGCAAGTAGATAAAATGATCGAATTATTGAAGTTAAGTACATCATCTAGATCTTCATATAGTGTTAATGGAACACCCCATGGGGCAGCGTCCAGAGCTTCATTTAGGGCTTTAACATCCGCAGACTTGTAGTCCCAAACAATTCGCTTAAATGACTTGGTATGGTATGTTTTAATGTTGAATTCACATTGAATAGTGCAATGATCCAGGTTTGCCAGAGGGGGGCTTACTCCTGATCTTAGAACAAGGTGAGGGCAGAGAAGTTTTACCAACTCCATGCAGCACAACAACAGCAGTTGCGACCTCTAAATAATCTGGAAAAACGGATCCTTCAGAAATAGAGAGAACCTACACTATAAGAAAAAAGCAGACTCGGTTTTATTGAGTCTGTCATGAGAATTAATGGAAAGTGCAACAACTCTGACGCCCCATAGCACCGGCTTCAGCGGTATTCTGCTTTCCGCCAGAAATCAATATTCCTGAAGGACCACTATATCGATGTTCAGGGAGAAGTTTTACCAATTCTACCCAGCACAACGACAGCAGTTGCGACCTCTTAATAATCTGGAAAAAAAAACAGATCCTTCAGAAATAGAGAGAACCTACTATATAAGAAAACAGCAGACTCGATTTTATTGAGTTTAAATTTGCTTAATTCAAGTGTGATAACAATTTCCCACATACCAACGCATACAGAATCGAGTATCCCTATGCTAGTCTGCTGTCAGAAAAATCTGTCCTACATCACTACCCATGTGAGATAGGCGTAACTAGTACGTGGCCGGTTACTAATGTGAGATAACCCTGTTAACCCACACGCGACTTTTTTGGCGCATGACTGTATCCCTTCGAAAACAAAAGTTTAATTGACAACATTCCAAAAAAAATAGATGTTGAAATTTCTGCAATTTAAGTCGGCCTTCAACAAGGTATAAAGTAAAACTGCGTATTTTACCTTGAAACATATATATTCAATGCTTTGAACATGCTGAGTGCATTGTGATTCACACTCCGGTGGTTGCTACAACGCGCTGTTGGTGGCAATTTTCTGCACTGGTGCTGGCGTTAAAGGTAAAAAAATCTATATCTGTTGACTTTATGATTTATTTATAAGCTTGCATTTATTTTATTTGTGATGACACTTGGCGCACAAACCACCGGTAACATTTATGGCTCTGCCAAGCAATTGGTGATTTAATTCAAATTGGGTTTGGATGGCAAATCCAGCACAGTTCTGGAGTTTAGCTATGGCAGGTGCTTATTTCTATTAAAACTGCCTAAATTGAGGGGAATATGCATGCCTGAGCACAGCTGTTATCATGTTTACGTGAAATAACATCCAAAAAACGATTACCACTTTGTTTTTTTTTCTTGGTAAACTAGCTAACGTTTTATTGAGAAATTTTATTACAACGCACTGGGCGCATTTTTGACACATTGATACAACGCACTGATGGTTGCCTAGATGTGCCATGGTTGCTGGTACAGCCTCACTACAGCATTCACTGTTCTTATAAACGGTACTTAAATCGCTATTTGGGTAAACACATGATATTTCAGGGCTGTGACGAAGACTCAGGTGAGCCTGTGCAAATGTACAGACTCGCCAGAGCCTTCTCTGCATAGAAAAAAAATAGAGAGTAGTAATCGTTTTTGGATGTTATTTCATGGGACTGTGATAACATAGCTGCAGCTGTGCATAGACATGCGAAATTCTCTTAAGTTAGGCAGTCACAATAGAAAAGAGCACCTGTCACTGTCAAACTCCACAGCTGTGTTGGATTTGTCCGTCAAACCATGAATTAAATCGCCAATTGCGTGGCAGAGCCATTAACTGCAATGTTACTGGCGGTTTCTGTGCCCAGGTGTCATCACAAGTAAAATAAAAGCAAACTTATAAAGAAATCATACAGTCTATAGGCATAGATGTTGTGGTTTTTGTACACTGATGAAGGCTCAAGCGTGACTCTGCAAATATGCAGATTCACCAGAAACGCTCCAGAGCTAGCCCTGTTCGCACTTTGTTATGGTTTCTGCATATCTTTCAGATTGGCCCCAAAACTTTTAATTTGATGAGATTGTTTGTCCGTTGTGATACATTGCAATAGTTAAGAAGCCTCCATGCGAGCTTAACATTTTTGTGCCTCAACAACAGCAGAATCTAGGGCGAAGATTTGGTACCAGTAAAATGCATTTTAGCACCCCAGTAGCTTAGGTTGCTGTCTATTCTAAGGCGGTGGCTCTGTTGTTGTTGAGTCGTTGTTGATTGCTACTCCCATTATAGGATTCTGTAATTGTTCTATATTTTGGTACTTTATGTCCATTCTTGTTTTGCGATCGTCTTGATGGGAAAGAGAAAGAGCTGGATGCTTTGCTTAGTTTGTCTTCCTGGTGCCTCTTGCTTGTTGTGTGGCAATTCCTCTCAGTGCCATGGGTTTGACTGCAGTTTTTGACTGTGATATTTCCCAATCATACTCACTATTTTTGGGTGTCATTCATGCAAACAGCAATGGCTTGGGCGAATCTGCATATTTGCTTGGTCTAGTCCGAGCCTTCGTCACAGTTCAAAATTCTTATGTGGTGGCTCAAATGGGGATTGAATGCCAATTTGTGCGAGCAACGAAGAATCTGGCGAGTCTGCAAATTTGCACAGGCTTACCTTAGCCTTAGTCACTGTACAAAATCTCTTGTGCTGCCTAAAATGGCGATTTGTGTGCTACTCACGCCAGCAGCTAATACTCTGGTGAGTCTGCATATTTGCGCAGGCCAAGTCACTGGACAATGCGATAAGTATCAATATCTCTTGTGCTGGCAGCGAAGGCTCTTGGGAGTCTGCACGTTTGCACAGGCTCGCCTGAGCCTTCGTCACTGTACAAAATCTCTTGTGCTGCCTAAAATGGCGATTTGTGTGCTACTCACGCCAGCAGCTAATACTCTGGTGAGTCTGCATATTTGCGCAGGCCAAGTCACTGGACAATGCGATAAGTATCAATATCTCTTGTGCTGGCAGCGAAGGCTCTTGGGAGTCTGCACGTTTGCACAGGCTCGCCTGAGCCTTCGTCACAATATCAAAATATGTGCTGGCTGAAAGTGCGAATTTTGTAACGTTTATGTGAACAGAGAATGATGTGGTGAGTCTGCACCAGCAACCATAGCATTTTTGTGCAACCATCGGTGCGTTGTATCAATGCTTTAAAAATGCCCCGTAGTGTGATTTTTGTCGTACACTTTATTTAGACACTTTATGCTCTTTGTATTGAAACCAAAAGAAACTGTGTGAACCATAACAAAGGAAAGGTAACTCTTAAAATCTTCCCATGGGACAGCATGAGTTTAGCTATGAGTTGACGTTCTGGTTCATTTAAAAAAAAATTAAAAATACCCATTGGGACTAGAAAGTTATCAATTCGGTGATGGTTAAAGCGATACCACGAGAAGTTATTATGTCATCGACAAAATATGAAGAGTCTAGTTACTCCACCCACTTCTTGAAAAGTAGGGGTAGTACTATTACGAATAATTTTCTTAAAGGCAGAGCTAAAAAGCCGTGCAACTTTTGCGCGACTAAATGATTATTATGCATTGTTTGCTAGAAAATAAAGCAAAACATATACTCAATAGGCATTTTTGAGCTCCTGTAGTGACACAATTTATAGTAAAAGTTTAACGCGAAATTGAAACAAGAAATGTCACCGTAACGTGATGGATACTCCTAAACGAATTGGTCTAGCATAAGACACATTTGAGGTTTAGTTATTTGACATAAGGAATAGATACGCAAAAACCTAGAAATGAGGCCAGAAGTCAATGTCAAGGTCAAAGTGACCCAAACTGGTATGCATTACGCCGTCATCCCAAGAGGAATCCACACACAAAATTTGGGATTCTTACCTCAAATAATATAGGCTATATGCTCCAGATCCGATTATTCTAGAAACTTGGTCATAGATTGGTCACAGTGACCTTAAATGGTCCGCGACGTATCACCATCCAAAGATGCATACATACACCAAATTTATTTGGGATTCCAACCTCAAATAATATAGGAGATATACTCCTGACACAATAATTCTAGAAAATAAGTCAAGGTCACAGTGACCCAAAACTTGGTACATGACACTCTGCCATCCCACGATGCAACCACACACCAAATTTGGGATTCCTAGCTCAAATAATGTATATGAGATATGATCGGATACGATTATTCTAAAAACTAGGTCAGAGGTCAAGGTCACAGGGACCCAAAATGGTACACGAAATATAACCATACAGAGATGCCTCTATTCACCAAGTTTGGGATATCTACTTCAAAAATATGAATGATATGCACTAGACTCGAGGCAAATTCTAGCAACTAGGTAGGAGATCAAGGTCACAGTGACCCGAAAATGGGACGGGACACTCTTCCATCCCAAGATGCATTCACCCACCAAATATGGGACTCCTACCGCAAATAATATAAGAGATATGCTCCTGTCATGATCAGTCTGAAATGATACAAGAGATATGCTCCGGACATGATTATTCTAAAAACTAGTTCAGAGGTCAAGGTCACAATGCCCCGGAAATGGTTTGTGATACTCTGCCATCCAAAGATGCATTCACACATTGAATTTGGAATTCCTACCTCAAAGAATATAGGAGATATGCACCAGACTAAATGCCGATTCTCGAAACTACGACAGAGATCAAGGTCAAGGTCACAGTGACCCAAGGATGGTACGCGACACTTTGTCATCCAAAGCTGCACGCACATACCAAATTTGGGATTCCTACCTCAAATAGTATGAGAGATTTACTCCAGACACAAATATTCTAAAACTAGGTCAGAGGTCAAGGTCAAGGTCACAGTGACCCGAAAATGGTACGCGACACTTTGCCATCCCAATATTCATCAAGATGTTGAATTTGGGATTCTTGCCTCACATGATATAAGAGATATGCATCGGACACGAAGCGGGACAGACGGACGGACGGGCGGGCGGACAATGTGACTACTATATTACTCCCAAAGTTCCTTTGAGGGCATACAAAGTCCCATAATTTTTGAAAGTTTACCATTTCTCTATTAGTCAACATTTCCCGAATGTAAAGATGTACCTCATGCAAGCAGTGGTCGCATAATATATTTTAATAAAAAAGCTGGCACCAAATCGTTAATTCGTTAAATCATTATAGTAAATAAGTTCCCCTATTTTCCTTCGTTTTTTTCCTAATAATTTGCTTAAAATTTCGCCAGTATTTAAACCTCTACGAATAATGAGCATGCGCAGCACTTGCCTTGCAAGCGATGTCTTTTTTCGACAAAAATAAGCCATCCAGTAGCCATTGAATTCTAGTTTCCTAAAGAATGTTATCAGCGCATTGTGGAGTTGTGATGCCATGCTACGAACTTTCCAAATGCACATCGTACAAGAACTGTGCATCTGTACAATTTGTACCAGATTCTTTGCTGAATCTAATGATATTTTTTGATGTTTTTATGCTGTCTTAATCAGGTGATATTTTGGTTATTTAACGAGAATAAGAGATGGGTATGGGGCGGAGGCACGGAGGTGGAGGGGGATATACTTTAGTTAGTCGACTGGAAAGGGGAAAAAAGTATGGAATACTTGAATCTGCTACAGTAGTATGGTTTGGAGATTAGTTTGGCTGGTACCTGTGCACTGTCATATCGACAAACATACATATAGCACACATTTTCCCACTTAACCACTTTCTGCGGCTATCAAATATCTCAATTCTGGCTTCAAAATCGAGAGGCTGGAAAGAAAGTAACCAGAGATCCAATAACCCTGAAAACGCTCAACTGACACATGGCCATAGTGGTTCGTATTTGAATGCTTATATAAGCGTGTATTTGCCCAATGGCAGTGGCAGACGAACGAATAGGTACATTTCTTTCAATGCCAACAGAAATCCCTTGTCACCCAGCTATGCAAGACTCAAAAATCACACATTTCTCATAGAGATAAAATCTAACCATGCTTTAAAATAGGCCAAGATTTACCTATTTTCACCACAAGGTTATTGTCATGGCCATCTTGTCAAGCGTCTCAGTTGCCCTGAAAAAACAGGCAGGTAGGGGGATGGGACATTGATAATTCTACTTAATCCTTAATATTAGCAACAGTACTCACAGTTTTGAACTCAAAGTGAGTAATGGTCAGTGCTGTCACACAACATGTCATGCTGTCACAATAGGGGACGTGATTGCACTGACCGTGACTGCACTGACATTCACACATTTATTCGATTCTTGAAAGAAAGGATTTCTTCGAAGTAACCAAATCATATGTCTGCTTCAACTCGCCCTCAACGCCAATCGAAACGTAGCCATGGAAATGTACTCAGCGTCACGGAACGTGTCAATATATTCGTGATTGCACTGACAGTTGTGGAAATTACATTCACTTTTTGACACACTTGTGTGACATAAAATCTGTAGGATGTAAATAAGCCAAAAATGATCCTATGTGTCCCCTCCAGGGGTCGTTGTCAACGAAATATCGTCATTTTTAAACTTTCAGAATAATGGGTTGCTCCACCAAACCCCATTTTCTATAACTGCAACTGCACTGACATGTTCTCAAGGGACGGCCGTAAACACATGCTATTGCACTGAAATAGTTTATAATTACTGGCATACTTTATGGAAACTACTTCTATACATGTAGATGTATTAACCCATTAAATAATAAACAACTAAATATTTGTTTCTGTAACAATTAACGGCAACGGTTACCAACCACCCTCAAGTTGGGACACGAGAAAATTCGGAGAAAGTGCAATTACGTCAGCTTTAGTTTTCAAACAGCGTCGTCCAGAACCCGACAAAGTATTTTATTCTTTTTGCACATGCCGTCATAAAGTGTTATTGACAGAAAAGCAACAAGGAGGAGGTCGAGGATGTGAGAAAATCAGCAAGGACACAGATTCCTCCATTTTTTGATAATGACCCATACAGGCTTATCTTTAATCGAACTATTCGTTTGTTTTAAGTCACCGATCCAAAAATCATTATCTGAACATTAAATACAGTATCCTTATTGTATCCGTAAGAGCTCGTAATATTAGCACTACATACGTGTATATGCAATTTTATGGATAGAGCCATGAGAAAATGTACTTTCTCACATGTACGGTTCTTTAGAATGCCCAAACGTACATGTATGGACTGATCATCGCATTTTTAAATGGGTTGTTGTCAGTTACAAGCGAAAGTATGTGCACGAAGTACTGGTTAACTGCTTGTACAGGAAAAAGTGTGGTTAGGTGAACTGACCGTCCCGCAATGACCATAGCTGTTAAGCAACAAAACAAACAAAAATAATCAATCTTCAGAGAAAGAAAATCAATATTTTTTTTTGAAATTATAACCACCCCTCATTATATAATATAGACCACAGAAGCGGTTTCAGGATTCCGTTGATAGTGGGTACAAATTTATAAAGGGGGGTTGATTGGTTAATATTACCCGAATATTTATGATTTTTTCCGGATTTTTCTGAAAATTCTCAATGAAAATGAGATCGTTTTGTCTCAATGGAGGGTGGGGATCTATCGAACACCACGAACCCCCTCTTCATTCGCCACTGGACCATATCAAATTTTATGGAAAATTCACTTGGTCTCAGTGAAAAGAGTTAAAGAGCCAGGAGCAGCTATCCAGTTGGGTTACATTAGTATCTATATATGGGGATATTGCTCTTGTCTATGCAAATGTTTATCGCCATTGTGTATTTAGAAGTCCATTTAAACTGTTTCGTCCGCGGATCGTTGATCGCAATGCTCATCTAAGGGATAGAAATACATCTAAGACAAATTTACTATCGAATTTCATGTTAGATTAAAGGTCTTAAGCACTTTCCGATCTATTGACCAAAATACATGTTTTGGACCTAACCGTCTTACACCCCTACTAGAACAAATGGACCAGCGCACGAGATTTTTGTAATTATCTCATATACGCAAGTGCATCCAATTAACGCATATGCTGACGTTTCAAGCGGGTTTGAAGTCTAAATTCTGGTCTGAGCCTTCATCTACAACCATACTTCGCATATCCGAGCATCGAAGGCTTCGGATAGTCTGCGCATATGCGCAGAGTCTCCCAAGCCTTCGCTGCTCGCCGATATCATATTTCCGAGATCTGGTGAACTGGCTCATGTTATACGGTCATGGTCACGTTATTATTGTTGTTGTTGTTGTTACATTTGTTAATGGTGAGTGCTATTGGTGCTATGTTTTCATTGGTTATTTGTTTTGTCTCATTAAATTCTGAAAACCATTCAACTAGACTTGTATCTCTTTTCGCTGTTAGACTGCCTTTTTCTACCTTCCGCAGAAAGCCCTGTTGTCTCTTGTATGGGTGAAAGTTTTCAGGATTATTTCCGAATTAAGTCAGCCATCAGACAGATTATAATAGTATCTCTGATTTTTCCCCGAGATTCAAAATGCAAATGATTTAACCCAGTTAAACAGAATGTACTTTCCTATCTCTATCGGTAGGACGAGACTATTTCAAATTTAAGGGGTGTTGGGTGGTATTTTTTTAAAATTCTTATTCAAATTTTTATAGAACATTCTGTGAGCAAAACAGTTGAGACCTAGATCAAACGCTGCGTTTTGTCGCACAAAAAGACGTTAGGCTTCTATGGGTTAAACTTTGAATTAAGCACAGCTGTAGGTTTAGACATACATCATGTTTTAAGTTTTAATTTCTGGAAACTTTTATCTTTCACCTATGCTCTCTATAGTCAATAGCATGGATACGAGGTTATAAATTTTTTACATGCGCGCGCATAACATTTATCATGCTCATAACTTTGTTAAATTGCCAACAATCGTTGACACTAAGACATTTATTAGCAAGATAAATACAGTACCTGAGGGTTTGGAAGCAAGACAAATCTTTAATTTTCAGCATTTTAGTTTTTATGAGCAGTTGAAATTTCATGCTTAATTGAGCATGAAAAACGCTGTATAACCTCGAGACATGCCCATTTACTCCGTGATATGAGCCAGTTCACGAAAATTCGGTATTTATCGCATATATGCGAGTATCGAAGGTCTCAACAGAGCCACCCATGCTCAAAGCATGGGTGTATAAAGAGTAACTACACATATGAAATGAAACGAAAATCTCATGAACTGTCTCATAATGGTGTCATAATTGAGCTATTTCACGAGAAAATAATTGAGCAATTGCATGAGATTTCCAACAATGTGGTATGTGCGACCAGCAAAGCCTCAGATCAGCCTGCGCATACGCGCAGTCTGATCGGAGCCTGTGCAAGTCGCTTGAATATTCTATGATTGTTAAGCTACTGACTGAACACCATTTGGAGCTTCTAAGCTCAAAATGAGGCTGCACAGAATTGTCTGAGTCTACACTTGTCAAACTGCCACATTGTTGGAAATCACATGTCACGGCTCAATATATCTTCAGGGTTTGCGAACACAATCGGCTAAGCTACCGATTCCAATGTGTACCAGTGACTCCTAAATCCAAAATTTGGCAATAACTGACGACCTAATGAAATGTCGCATTATGTGTCATTTTATCAGGGGCAACACTGTTTGCTATTTCAGCAAAAAAGGACAAATATAACCTTTGACCCCGATATATACAATAGAAAGTGAGTATGATCAGGAAATACCACAATCACAAACTGTAGACCAACCCACGGCACCGCGAGAAAGAGCTACAGAATACTATCTGACATAAGGCATCGGGAAGACAAAGCAAAACAACTAGCCCTCCCTTTCTCTTCAAGGTGATTGCAAAACTAGAAAGGACACTTAAAATGCATAACAAGACAAAGACCAAACACAAACCCCCACAAACAGTGGATGATACATAAAGCGATGAACCAACTACAGAATAACCACCTTAGAACCGACAGCAGCCTAAGTCACTGTGTGTGTGTGTGTGTGTGTGTGTGTGTGTGTGTGTGTGTGTGTGTGTGTGTGTATTTGCGAAAATGTTGCTGCACTCGTGATACTTAGATATGCAACATGACATTGTTCCGGAAAAAATGATTTTTGACATTTTGACCCCTATAGAGGATCTGTGGGCAAAATATTTGCTACTATAATGCTGCATTTCGTGTTTCCCTTTATTTTGATATGCAACATGACAATGTTCTGAAGAAGTTGAATTTTGATATGACCCCATCACCTAGTCTCGTGGGGGGCCGGGATGCGGGAAAAACATTTGCTACCATGTTACTGCATTTCGTGATTCCCTTTAATTTGATATGCAGCATGACCATGCTATGAAAAAAAGTTAAATTTTGAAATATTGACCCCATCCCCAGGACCGTAGGGGTCTGTGGCCAAAATATTTTTTACAGTGTTGCTGCATTTCGTGATTCAATTTAATTTGATATGCAACATGGCCGTGTTTTGAAAAAAAAGTAATTTTTGACCTATTAAACTAGGGTCAGGGAGGGGGGTTGGTGGTCTGCTGGCAAAATTTTTGCTGCCCTGTTGCTGCATTTCGTTATTCCCTTTAATTTGACGGCAACAGGATCATGTTTTGAAAAAGTCTTATTTTGACCTATTGACCCAATCCCCAGGGTCGGGGTGAAGGTGTGGGGGGATAGGGGGATCTGTTGGTAAAATATTTGCTACCATGTTGCTGCATTTCGTTATTCCCTTTAATTTGATATGCAATATGATCATGTTCTGAAAAAATTGAATTTTGACCCTTTGATCCCATCCCCATGGTCGGGGTGGGGAGGGGGTCTGCGGGCAAAATATTTTTCTTTCAATGTTGCTGCATTCGTGATTCCCTTTAATTTGATATGCAACATGACATTGTTTTGAAAAAAGTTGAATTTTTACCCAAGGGGGTGAGGTAAAATTTTAATCACTGTCATGCTTATCTACAGGCATTGGGTAATCATGGCCTATAATGAAAAGCTGCCATATATTATATAGTTTGGGAGAAATGTGAAGTTTATTCCCCCAAAAAGCCAATATAGCTTTTGCATTAGCCTAAACCTAAGTCCGAAAAGGGTCATAGCTCATTCAAGACTTCCATTGACCTGTATTTCATGATGTTTTACCCTTCTGTAAAATTTCAATGTAATTGTTTCTTCCCTTCAAAAGTTATTGATCGCAAACACAATTTGGCCAAAAATCCAGGTAAAAAAGGACCATAACTCAGTCAAAATTTTGCAGATTACACCCCTTTCCGAACTTGACCTGTATTTAATAATGTTAGACTCTTCTGTAAAGTTAAAATGCAATTGATGCATCCCTTCAAGAGTTATCTATCGGAAAACATAAGGTGACAACGCTGCCGACGACGACGACGATGCCGGAGTGATGATCCGTATGTGTCGACCATGCTTCGCAGGTGACACGAAAAATATGTTGTGTGTACAGTTTCATTATCTGTTATTTCAACCTGATCCAGAGGTTATGGGTGTGTGTAAGGTCAAAGTGTTTGCTTCTATGTTTGTCTATACTTATTATGTCCCCCAACTTTGAAAAAGTTGAAGGGTATATTGCTTTGGGCTTGTCATTCGTACCGTCCGGCCGTCCTTTCGTCAGGCCTCCATTCAAAATTTAAGATAGAGTTTTGAAACTTCACAGCTTGATTCCACATAAAGGTAACTGACCCGTATTTTTTTAAATCTGGATTATCTCCCTTTGTGGACTTATAACTCTGTGTCCAAATTTGCAAAGGGCAATAACTGATAACAATAAAAATTGAAAATTCCACCAGCTAATATACTCATCATCTTCTATCAGCTGACCAAGTTTGAGCCTCCTAGCTGTAATAGTTTTTTTGAAATTGTCATTTATGTTTTGATAAGAACTCTATATATGAAGTTTCTAAACCCTATCTTAAATTTTAAATTCGCAAAGGGTAACAACTGGAAAGAGTCATAAAGAAATTTTGTAATCAGGATATTCCAAAAACTCTTACAGCTATGAGCTTGGTCAGCTGATAGAAGATAATGAGTAGATTACCTGGTGGATTTTTTTTTATTTTTAAAAAGTTATATCAGTTATTCCCTATTGCAAATTTGGACATAGAAAACTTGATATCTCAGAAAGTATTACAGATAGGAGCTTCAATCTTGATCAGCTGATAAAGGAAAATGAGTTAATTACCTGGTGGAAATTAAAAAAAAAAATATATAGGGAGTTATTGCCATTAGCATTTTTCGAGTTATTGCCCTTTGCGAATTTAACATTTGAGATAGGGTTTTGAAATTTCATAGATAGATTCCTTATATAAATAACTGACAGTTAATTCTTTTGAATCTGGATTATCTCCCTTTATGGAGTTATGCCCTCACGAAAGGGCCATAATGAAATTTTGCAATAAAGATATATCAAAAACTATTACAGTTAGGAGCTTCAATCTTGGTCAGCTGATAGATGATAATGAGTAGATTACCTGATGTAAATTATTTTTGTTATATTTTTTATGACTTAATGCCCCTTGCAAATTTGGACATAGAACACTTGATATCTCAAAAACTATTACAGGTAGGAGCTTTGAACTTGGTCAGCTGATAATGAGTAGATTACCTGGTTGATATTTTTAGAAAAAGTATCATATTTCTTTCGAGTGATTGCCTTTTGATTTTTTAGTTATATTCCTTTGCAAATTTAGATTTTTTTATTTGGGTTTTAATTTCTCAAAAACTAGTACAGATAAGAGCTTCAAACTTGGACAGCTGATCAGGAAAAATGAGTAGATTACCTGGTAAAAATATTAGAAAGTTATCTTATTTTTTCGAGTTATTGCTCTTTCGAAAAAGATATCTCGAAAAGTATTACAGCTAGTAGTCTCAGACTTGGTCAGCCGAAAGAGGATGGTGAGTAGATTACCTGGTGAAAAGGATGGTCTAGTTTCTCTTTAATTTGATATGCATTATGACCACATTCAGATTTTTTTTATCTTTTAATTCGACCCACAGGTTAAGGGTGTGTGTAAAGACAGAATATGTGCTTGTATGGTGCTCTAAGCTCCATTCTTTTTAATTTTCCCACACTTTTTTTCACCATGATATTGTAATCGCCTCTGTCCGTACGTCCGACAGTCACGCTATTTCCTCCTAAACAAATGGACGAAATCCAACCAATTTTGGTGTGTGAGTTTCTCGCATAGTTGGGGTGTGCTATAGCACACTTTTTTGCACCGCTCCTGGAGCCCTGGGGAGTGTTTTTATCCGTCTATCTGTCCGTCAGTCACACTTTCCTCTCCAAAACCATTTGACGAAATCCAACCAAATTTTGTGTGAGAGTTGCTAAAATGAATGGGGCGTACAATGGCACATTTTTTGGCCACGCCCCCTGTGGTCCGCGGGAGGGGTCAAAAGGTTAAATATTAGTTAATTTCAAGTACAAAGTCAATATCAAAGATTTTTTCAACCAAACTTTGTGTGTCTTCTCACAAATTAAAAGATATAAAAATATCAGACCGGATTTTCATTCCGTCACTTGGGTCATGTCCCAGGTGTGGGACTTGGGAGTACTAAGGGGGGGGGGGTCAAACATTTTCTTTCCTTCTGAAATTCAACTAAATTTGGTGTGTGAGTTACTCACATGAACGGCATGTGCAACGGCACACTTTTTTGGGTCCCCACCCCCTTAGGCCTTGGGGAGTAATATAAAATATCATTAAATGTGTGTGTGTGAGGGGGGGGGGGGTATCACCCTATATGAAATTTACAAATTCTCAATTACCTTTTCACATGATTGTAAAAAATGAAATGTTATGTAATCGGGTATCTCATAATAGGGGTACCTTCAGTTTAAGCCAACCATAACTCTCATGGTATCATATACATGTATTGGGTTAGCTTTGTTTTTAAAACTATCTATGCTTATCACTGATTATATATGCATAAAAAAAAATTAATTTCTGTAATGTTAAATTCAGAAAATTGTGATTTGCTTGAAACAGTCCCCAAATATCAGCTGTATATTATTTTTTCAACAATTTTGTTTTTAAATTTAGACATGTTTCGGTTCTTGTCAACCTATGAAATCAATCTTGAGTTAGGCTATACATATGATATGAAAATGATTTGCTAAAATTTTCAAGAAAATCGAAGACCTGTAACATGTTGTCTTGGAACTTTGAATGTTACAAATCCAAATTCTGAGAAATGTATAAAATAAGTACTGCTTGTAGGTAATGAATAAGTATTTGATTAGTTAATTAGTTTAAAAGCAAGTTTTCTTGTTTGTTTTATTGTAAAATGAATAGTCCAATACTGATCACAAAGAGAGAATTCCACCCTATCTAGCTCCTCATAAAACAGTAAACTTTTGTATTCTTTATAATATGGTTTCAAATCCTGATTCATTCTAATAGAAAGTCTTTCTCCATAGTTCAATCAAATCATTTGTGTTAGGGACTCCTTTGTTTGATTATTTTTTATCACCAACATGATAAAAAATAAATATATAATAAATATGACACCTATATATAATCATATTTCACAGTCTGCACAATGTCATAATATTAAGCCTATTTCTTGCATATCAACTTGTATAAACAAGACAGATTCTTTAATGTTTTCAAACTTGACATACTATTTCCAATATTGATCACATAGAGAGCATTTTACCCTGTCGAACTCCTTATGAAGTAGTTAATTTCATTAATCTTCATAATATGGTTTTAAAATATGATATGCACTTTAATAGAATGTCAAACTACATTATTCACTCATTTTAGGTAGTTATGGGATCTTTTGCTTGATTATATCTTTACCATGAATGTGTTGCAATGTTAGAAAAATACATGTACCGAACTGATACAATCGTAGGTACTTACAATTATATTCAACATCCTTCACAATGTCATAATATCAAATGGGATAGACAAATTAATGCCAAAAATGTCTTAAAGTTTAACGTAATACAATTAGATCGCTCATAGGATAACTGATTCACTGCTTACTTGACCAGTTTTGAAAATACATCATGGAAGCTCAAAAAAGATTCTAAGTCTAAAACTACAAAAACAGAACTTATTAAATATATAAACTAGAAAAATTGCAAAAAAGGGCCTGGCTGTTTGAAAAGAAGTAACAATGATCAGGAACTAGAGTAATGAGAACCAAAGTTTTGCCCTCGAAAAAGAATTGGAAATCAACCAAAGCTACAAATAGACACAATACAAGGAGAACTCAAGGTGAGCAGATTAACCTATAGACAACTCTACCCCAAAAGGAGTATAATAGCACAGGGAATTTAAAGTCACAGTGCTTTCAGTCAACAAGTTCGCATGTGCATCTTGGTATTCAATTAATTGACGAAATGAATTCAAAACAGTGATAAAAAGCCACGAGATATTTAATGCATGTGCAGCAATTGATGATTGACATAAGGAGTCTCAACAGGTACCTGGTATTAAAATTGAAAGCTACATCCCGGGCCCATTTCCAAACTCATTGACATTTTCAGGCGGACACCATGCAAATAAGCCCAACATCGTACTGAATAATGTTAAAAAATAAGAATAATTAAAACGTTTAGAGACACATCATATTGCTGGTAAAATGAATGCCATTTACATAAGTGAGGTTGTACATATACTTACAAAGGGACAAAAGAAATTAAGTCAGGGATCAAATGTATCACCTTGTCTAGCATTATTAAGACAATGAAATGTCAATTAAAACAATGCTATGCAATCACAAATCAAAATACATTTTCTCATAACAAAACATTGGGTAAGAGATCATAGCTCTGAATGAATAAATTGATGTGTTTCAACTTGCTTTTGAGAAGTTTAAAGTTTTGGGTGGTTTGCATGTTACTCAAACTGATTATCCCCACGCTTTTTTAAAAAAGCGAAGGGGATATTGTTATCGCCTCCGTCCGTCCGTCCGTCTGTCCGTCCGTCCGTCCGTTATGCTATCTCCTCCTAAACCATTGGACGAAATTCAACCAAATTTGGTGTGTGAGTTACTCATCGAATTCCGTCCTGTTGTCTGTCCGTTATGCTATCTCCTCCTAAGCCATTGGACGAAATTAAACCAAATTTGGTGTGTGAGTTACTCACATGAATGGGGCGCGCAACGTAAAAAATTTGTTTTGCCCCGCCCCCTGGGGCCTTGGGGAGGGGTCAAAAGGTCAAATACCATTTAATTTCAATTACAAAGTCAATTTCAAAGATTTTTATTCCAAACTTTGTGTGTGTTCTCACAAATGAAAGATACAAAACATATCAGACGGGTTTTTTTTATTCTGTTGCCTGGGTCATGCCCTAGGGGTGGGACTTGGGGGTACTTAGGGGCCAAAATCAAATTCCGTCCTGTTGTCTGTCCGTTATGCTATCTCCTCCTAAACCATTGGACGAACTTAAACCAAATTTGGTGTGTTACTCACATAAATGGGGCGCGGAACGTAAAAAAAAATTGGGCCCGCCCCCTGGGGCCCTGGGGAGGGGTCAAAAGGTCAAATACCATTTAATTTCAATTACAAAGTCAATTTCAAAGATTTTTAGTCCAAACTTTGTGTGTGTTCTCACAAATGAAAGATACAAAACATATCAGACGGGGTTTTTATTCTGTTGCCTGGGTCGAATATTTGCTTGCATGGTGCTCTATGCTCCATTCTCATTAATTTGAAATGCAAAATGACTTCTTTCAGAAAAAGATGTCTTGACCTTTGACTCCACCCTGAGTTCTAGGGTGTGTACAGAGTGTGTGCTTGCATGGTGCTCTATGTTCCATTCCCATTAATTTGATATGCAACTTGACTACTTTCAGTAAATTTATTTTGACCTTTTGACCCCCATCCTGGAGGTCGAGGGTGTGTGTAAGGACATAGAATATACTTGTATGGTGTTCTATTTTCCATTCCCATTAATTTGATATGCAACATGGCTACGTGTGCGGTGTCGGGATGGGTGGGGGATGTGTGTGCGTGCGTGCGTGCATGCGTGTGTGTATTTGCGTGAGGTCGCATTGCTGATTTGATCTCATTGTCTTAAATTATCCCGTGAAAATGAAATCATTTGGTCTCGCCGATGCCAAGTTATTCCATTTTGATAGGATATTTCAAAACGGGGTGGGGTGGGGGTAGAGAGGGGATTCGTTTGAACCCTTTGAACCCCTTGAACCCCCTCTGGATCTGCCTTTGGATATATGAGCCATGGCATGATATTTCCAACAATATGATATGTGCGACCAGCAAAGACTCAAATCAGCCTGCGCATACGCGCAGTCAGATTATCAGTGATTATAACCTTTGCTTGTCGTTTGAATATTCTATGATTGTTAAGCTACTGCCTGAACATTATTTGGAGTTTCTAAGTTTAAAAGAAGGCTGCACATGCTCATCTGAGTCTACACATGTCAAAATGCCACATTGTTGGAAATCACACGTCATGGCTCAATTATTTTCCATGTTCAGCAAGACAAGGGTTACTCACCTGCTCTCGCTATACAATTGTTTTATGACCTGAGGGTTTACAGTAAATATATTCAATTGTATTTGTAAACTACATTGTGCATGATTCGTGAGTTCTGTGAGTGATTAGGTTTATCATTTCCGCTTTAGAACTCATGAGACAAGACAGAAAATGAAGGCAAAGAAATTACTCAGGTACTGTTTTTACGTTTTATACCCCAACATTTATGTCAAAAGTTAATGGCTAGGGTTTGTCTTTACGTTTATTCATCCGTAAGCATATTTGCTCGTTGTCAAATTTGGACAGCTCAGCTGCCCAGCCCGTTGGCACACTGTCCAAGACCTGGTAGATGCTACAAGGCTGAAAAGGAAATGAAGAGGTCGGTTATACTTGAGAAGACACTTGGAACTTACGTGAGAGGCCATAAATGGCGGATAGAGGCAGTACACTAAAAAGGGCGTGAAAGGCAATCAAGAACTACCTTATTTCTTCGGAAGCTTGCATTAAACCCTGAATATATATCAGCAAAACGCTTTGAAGCATGACTTTATTTTCAATATAATAAACAGTTCTAGAAAAATGGGTTTCAAGCATGTATTTATATTTACTATAAACTATTTGCAAACACAGATGTTCCAGCCTGACTGGCTCATATTTTGCGTTCTGTATCAATATTTGATACAAAGGTCATTACTTAGAGGTCGCGGTTCATCAATTTAAACAAGATAGGTGTATTTGATTTGTCCAAAGTTTAGTTTCTCAAGTGGTGTAACTCACAGACCTTTCTATCTTTCTTGCTCTTTCTTTCTGGTTACTCGGTTGAATATGGCATAGGCCTTAATGTATACCACTCTAACCAACTTTAGCAAGAAATATCTCGTGATGTGCAAGGTCTACACTGATGTAGGTGGTAAAAAATAGTTAAACCATGGGTTGTCCACCTGTACGTACGATAATCCACTCGCTAAAGCTCGTGGATTATCTCCACATACAGATTGACAACCCATGGTATAACTATTACATAACTACTGTCCAGTAAACACGTAAAATCGGGTCACTATCGGCCCGACAGCGAAACGCCATCTGGTTGGCGTTTCGCTAGCGGGTAGATAGTGGCCCGAAATCGGACCTGGCTTGGTGGTGATAAAAACTTTGCTTTGCAGGAGAGTTGGTTCTAGTGTGCAGCTACGCAGGTGGTGGCACCAATGTGAAGACGCCGCTCATCTAAGATATTTGTTTAACCGGTGGACAATGTGTATCACCCTCCAAGGGGAGAAACTCGAGCTAATTTGTTAGTTTGGTAAGTTTAGAAAGCTCAAAATTGTTTTCTTCTGTCTGTCTGTCTGTCTGTATGTCTATTTGACTGTCTGTCCGTACATTTGTCCTTCCATCGGCCTGTTTGTCCGTCCGTCGCCCGTCTGTCTGTCTGTCTGTCTGCCCGTATCTCTGTCCATCTTACAAACCGTGTTAGCTGAAAAACAACAACAACAAAAACAAACTAAACAAATATATAAATAAATAAAAAACGAAACATGCAGGTGGTTATTGCTATAGTTTTAGAAAGTCCAATGATTAAAGTGTTTCTTTCGTTTAGACACTTGCTAGCGGCAACTTTTGTCGTCTGTTGGTATCCTATACAAACAGTTTGGACCCAGATCAGGATCGATGGTGTTCCTGAAATAAATTTTTGAAAACGTTTATTTTGTAAAAAAATTCAGCACAAAAAATGATTCCCATCATGCAAAGAGCTCTACAGAAAATTAAATTTGTATTGACAAAGCCCCTGCCTATAGAAAACAGACTTATAAACGTAAACTTTTTGGACCCGGATCAGAGCAAAC
The DNA here is from genome assembly GCA_964019695.1 of Loripinus fragilis. NCBI lineage: Eukaryota > Metazoa > Mollusca > Bivalvia > Lucinida > Lucinidae > Loripinus > Loripinus fragilis. Next base: position 172,040 of record OZ026519.1, read on the forward strand.
AAAATATCCGTAAACTGTTGGTCACACTAAGGGTTTTCTTAAAGAAATAGTTTAAGTTGATTTAAACGCTTCAACCTTATTACTATCTTCTTTTCTTTTTGGCCAGAAAAATGTTGTCTTACATCTGCTTTGGTATATAAATGCACCCAAGAATAATTTTTATCTTTGAAGAAACCTGGATTGAGAAGTCTGATCTTGCTTCAAGGTGCACTAAATCATATAGGTAAAGTCGGGTAAATTCGGACATCAGGTAAATTCGGACACACTAGCAAACAGTGTAAGCCGTCTCATCAGGATTTTCACTGTTTGCTTAGATAATTTATTTTTTATTCCAATATTTGAAATATGAAACAAACAAGGTCGCTGTCCGAATTTAGCTGTCTGTCCGAATATACCCGACTTTACCTTAAGCATAAGCTGGCAGATGGAAATGTTCGTGAATAGCGGGTAAAAAGTCAATACCCAGTAAGCACATAATAAGAGCTCTGTGTCCTGTGATGGGGTGCTGGCTAATCTTACACAATGAATTCTAAACTGAAACGAATCCTAATGTCCTGCCAGCCAAGAGTGACAGTGGCTTCATGTTTAATTTACTAAGTTATCAAGGACTTATAATCGACTTATAATCGATAGATAATTGAGCCAGTGCATGAGATTTCCAACAATGTGGTATGTGCGACCAGCAAAGCCTCAGATCAGCCTGCGCATACGCGCAGTCTAATAAGAGCCTTTGTTAGTCGCTTGAGTATTCTATGAATGTTAGGCCACTGTTTGAACGCCATTTTGAGTTTCTAAGCTAAAACGGAGGCTGCAGAGGCTCGTCTGAGTCTACACTTGTCAAAATGTCATATTGTTGGAAATCACATGCCGCGGCTCAATTATTTGTATTAACCACTTTTGGGTGACACGACAGTAAGATAAGATACTGCTCAGTGTTACATAGAGACTCCAATATGACTGCTGATGTTTAAAAAGTGTTCTTTGATTTGCAGGAGTGTGGGTTCGAGTTTGTAGCTCCAGTGAGGAAGCCACCAATGTCAAGACGTCATTCGTCTAAGATAAGTGTTAACCATCTTCTGTGAAATGTGTAATCAACTCTAGACAATTTGGTAGCTGGTAAGTTTAGAAATTTTACACGGGTGTTCTCGCTCGCTCACTCAAAAGTTGAGGGAGTGAATTGCTTCTGACTTGCCTGTCTGTCTGTATCCGTCCGTCCGTCCGTCCTACATACCGTTTAAGCAGGGAAAGAACAAACTGAAACAAATAAATAAAAATGGTTATTGCCAAAGTTAAAGATAGAGGCTATCATAATTCAGTGATTATTGTGTTTATTTCGTATAGACCATGGCGGAAATTTTTATCGCCTGCTGGTTACCTTTGCAAATAGTTTGGATCCAGACCAGGAACGACAGTGTTCCTGAAATAAGCTATTGATAACGTTGATTTTGTAAAAAGTCAGGAGAATACAACAAAAGCAAAACTGATTCCCATCATGCAAAGAGCTATACAGAACATGTATTGCCAATCCCCTGCCTATAGAAGACCTCTCATTTGCTGATATCTGGACCCAGACTACTGAAAACAAAATGTCGGCACCGTTTAGGGCCCGTACTGTTGGTCACTCTGATGGTTCCTAGAATATTTGCAAAGAAGATTTAAATACTTAAACCTTATTATCATATTATTACATTTTATGATTATCTTTTTTATTTATTCATTTTTTTGTCCAGAAAAGTTGTCTTCTTTAACATCTGCTGTGGCATATATTCAAATGCACTCAAAAATAATTGTATCACTTAAGAAACACTAGGAACCCTTATCAGCTTCGAAATGTAACATTCTGGTCTGTGTCCATAGTGTTTTGCAATATTGGCCAATAATGAGATGTAGTAACCATCGGGAAAATGGTAGATGTAGATGGGTTGAATTTGGCATAAACCTTAACCCTTCGTTTGCTAATTGAATCTTCTTTCTGGTTTGATAGAATAAACTTGGAAAAGGCCATTGTACATATCTAGGGGTGTCAGGCTATTTTCTAAATCTATTGTATTTTTCGCCGAGGGTTTGTTTACCTTTCCAAACAGTGTAGACCCTGATGAAATGCAGCATTATAATGCCTTTCATCTGGGTCTTCACTGTTTGCATAAGCACTTGTTTAACCCATATACGCCTAGCGTCCTTTTTATGGGACATTGGCAAACAGTGCAGAACCAGATCAGACGCCGCATAACGTTGCGTCTGATCAGGTTCTCTACTGTTTGCTTACAGAATGTTCTATAAAAATGTTATAAAACATGGCTTATACCATCCAACAATCCTTAAAACGATTGAACTGGTCAAAATGATAACTGTGGGACATTCCAAAAGGCATAAGTGGGTTAAGGGTTTCCCAAATACAAAGAGTTAATATATCTTCTGGTAATAAAATGAAACAAATTGCTTTGCAGGAGTGTTGGTTCTAGTTTGCAGCTACACTGGTGATGCTTTCGATGTCAAGACGCCACTAATCTAAGATGATTGCTAGACCATATTTATCTACAAGGAGGATAACGTGTATCACTCTCCAAGGAAAGTAACCCTAGCTAATTTGGTAGTTTGGTAAGTTTAGAAAGCTTACAAGAATTTCCAACTTTATAAAAGTTGAGGGAGTGTATTGCTTCTGAATTGCTTTTCTGCCTGTCTGTCTGTCTGTATTTCTATCTATCTGTCTGTCTTTCTATCTGTCTGTCTGTCTACCTGCCTGTCTGTCTGTCTTTTTTGTGTCCATCCTTACCATAGTCCGTCAGTGTTTACAAATGACCACTTATGTGGCTAATAACTGGTATTTTGACACTTTAGTGGCTAAAACCTCTTGGTTTAAACATATTTATTCATATTATCATTTACATAGTAATAAACAATTATACAGTTTACAATACAATCATGATGGGATTCAGAAAAAAGTCAAACGACTTATACAAATCTGTTCCCTTTAAAGAAGAGGGTGCACAATTATGAGTATGTCCGGTGAAGCTCAAAAATATGAGTTACAATCAAACCAATTAGCATTTCTTTTGTATAAATATACATAATACTGAGAGAGAGAGAGAGAGAGAGAGAGAGAGAGAGAGAGAGAGAGAGAGAGAGAGAGAGAGAGAGAGAGAGAGAGAGAGAGAGAGAGAGAGAGAGAGAGAGAGAGAGAGAGAGAGAGAGAGAGAGAGAGAGAGAGAGAGAGAGACCATCCTCAACGCTCAAACCGTTTACTGTCCAATATGTATTTTTGTACTGTAATCATTATTCTATGGTTAGTATTGAAATCAGATGTAGGTATACCAAATAGTACAGTATTTAAATCTGGTACACAGTAATTTCCAAATTCATTCAGCATTATTGTCCTGATTTCATTATACCTTTGGCATTCAAAAAAGTAATGTTTTGTAGTTTCTACTGCACCACAGGCACAGTGAGGACTATCGACAATATTTTTGGAAAACAGATGATAATTGAGAGCACTACAATCTGTTCTAAGTCGAGTATGTCATATCTGAGATAATCGGTTGTCGACATAACAATATTTGGGGGCCTTTTTAAATTTTTGTTCAGTTGATATTGAGCAAAAATTAGTCACATAAGAAGTTGTTTAAAACTACATAAATCAACTAAGGGGGGTAACCCCTGTAAGTTTAGGCTAAATGTGGAGTTGACCTATTTTTCAAGGTCACCTCATTTCAAGGTCATCAGCCTTAAAAAAAATGTTAATTTAGCCTATCTTAGTTCTGTCTTCTTAACCAGTGGGGTTTTCTGCAACGTACTTGCATAGATACATTGTTTGGAGCCAGAAAAAAACTTTAATTCGATTTTAAAGACCTTGACCTTATATTCACCGTCACCACAGCACTTTGTAATTTCAAAGTTTGACCAAATTGAGTTTGTGCACGCTCTTCCTTGAAATAATTGATGGATCATTGTGACACAATAAAGAGCAGTAAGCATGCTTGCCAACTATATTGCGGTTGGGGGGGTGGGGGCATAGTTTTCCTCTGAAAACACTGCTTTAGTTATAACTTAGATGCAGATGTACATCAATAGACATGCTTCAAGAGCTATACAGAAATATGTATTGACAAAGGCCCTGTTTATAGAAAAGAGACCTCATCTGCCGGTAACATATGCAAACAATTAGGACAAGGACCTGATTAAACAAAATGTCGGGCCTGTTCTGGGCCCAAACTGGTCACTCTGATGGTTTCTTAAAATAGTTTAAGCTGATTTAAACACTTCACCCTATCAATATGTCCAGTCTTCCTACATCTGCTGTGGCATATAAATGCATCCAAGAATAATTACACCATTGAAGAACACTATGAACCCTGATCAGACTCCTAATGGAGCATTCTGGCCTGGGTTCAAAGTATTTTGCAATACTTGTCCATTTATGTTACTAAATTACATAATCAGAAGAGAGAGCAGATGGAATGTACGTAAATAGGGGTAAATGGTTTTAAAATATCCAGAAAATACGTAAGGGCAAGCTACCGTCGACCCGCCAGCAAAACCCCATTCCATTGGCATTTTGCTGGCGGGCCGAGAGGTTGAATGAATATGGTATTCCTGAAAGAAGTTTTCACAAAAGTTAATTTTGAAAAAAAATAGCAGGCGACAAAAAGCATGAAAAATAACCCCGTTGCCAAAGGGTTATTATTTTTTGCTTAAAATTTCAAATACTTCCTTTCTATTTATTTTGACACGCGCTTTTGAGACTTTTCTTTTGAGTACACATAGCATTGTTACAACACGTTTTGAAATAATGTATTAATTTATTTCTATATTGATTTTTTTCTTTCATTTTGAGCTGTCAACGTCAACGCAAAATGAACTTAAGGTGTTATAACGGGATTAGTTCATTTTGAGTCGATATTGTGCATATCAACGCAAAATGAAATAATGTTGCAAGAAGCTAGCCTTCTTCACTCGTTCAAGTAAAATTAGAGATAGAATCTTGGAATTTCATATAATTGGCTTGAAAATTGAAATGAGCTGCATTTTTTCTTCTTTCTTGGATTTGCAAAAATATAGCCCTTTATTGAAATGTTTGTTCTAATGCTCTCATTAAGGCCTATGAACGTTTAAGAGAAAAATTTAGAGGTTACTACATGGCCACCACTGCTTTACCAGGTATATGGACCTGATATCTCCATATTTACCTGAGGACCTTAAGGCCCGAGTGCAAATAGTCCCAATGGCAATTACGGAGAAGATGCGCATACTGATCTCAACCTTTGGTTCGACTACATATACCTATACATGTATACATGTACTCAGGCAGGGTTTCTCGTAATCTGGCCCTAATCAGCTTTTTTCCTTATTTCTTAATTTGTTTCGTTGTAATCACGAAAATACTAGCCTACAGAATTGATTACTAAGCGAAATTGAACGCCAGTATTGATTTTGAAAAATTTCTCCGAAATTTCTTAATTCAACCATGTTCATCAAAATCAAAACAATTGAATAATTATGTCATCTATCATAGCACAAAACAAAATGTTTAGTATACTGAAGAACTTTAAAAACGCACCACCTGCTTAAATGCTAATTTATGTCAAAAATTGAATATTTTCATTATGTGAAAAATAAAATTGACAAGTTCCGTCATATAGCCTTCATTCAAGTAGAAAATCGAAACGCTGTGGCTTATGATTGCTGTGAGGTCGCGATAATTCTGAGAAAACTCAAATTAAAAAAATCACAGAGTACCAATACCTTCCATTATGAACGAAAAAAAGTTTTCAAACCGATGTTTGTTCTTGAAAGCAAAAGGAAACACAAAATCAAATCATGAAGTTTTAGGCATCTGGCATCGTTCATTACGTCTACATGACGCCATTGATTTTTGACGTAATTGGCCGTTTATATCCGAAGGATCAGGAATAATCAAAATATTTTTATTGCCAACAATTACTCCTCAATCAGTAACATAAAAGACAAAAGTGTCGCGACATGCGTGGACGTCACCCGCCTGATTTTGATTTTTGAAAATTTAACACTGACATTAGCAAAGAAACGCTGCGAGTGGGAGTGTAATAAAACGATTATTCCCAAAAGCTTTTGTGTTTTTCAATTTGTTAAGACATCTGGCTACCACATTAAAGTGTTTGTTTTCAAATCGAATCAAATTCACATTTGTCAGGTGACAATTGTTGAAAAACACTTAATTCAATATAACGTCAGAATGAACAGCACGAGCAAATCGGAATCATGGCAAATCATGGTCCGTTTTGCAAATGGATACAATGATAAAGAAAACGTCCTCAAATAAATCATGTGGAAGAGACAGTGAATGTAAAATGGTGCGTTTCTAAAGTCCCTAAGTATATTTCGAACAGACCTCATGGCATCTACGCAAAATGATATAAAAAGTATGCCTACTATAAGCGCAAAATAAAATGAATATTTCAAATTGAACTGATTGCATGAAATTGACGCAAAATGAAAATAAAATCTCCAGGTAGTTTTATTTTGCATTGACATTGACAACGCAAAATGATATAAAAAAATCAAAATAAAATTATTGTTACATTATTTCAAAACGTGTTGCAACACAGCATTAAAGCTGCATAGTCTGTAACTTTTGATCTTTTAATTTTTGAAGTAAAGTTTCTATTTTTCAAGAATACAGTAAAAATACTCAAATTCACGTAAAGATTTTACCATTATCGTAAATCTTAACAAATTATCACAATCAAAACAAGAGCATTTATGTTAAAAATCAACTGTCTAGAATTATTGGAGGGACGCAAATAATTACTTACAAGAGAAAGAGCACCTGTTTTTATAAGATAATTCACTTTTCCATGCAGTTTTCAGCTGTACTGAACATATTTATTGTGAAAACATAACTGAATTCAATTTTTACGAATGATTTAAAAAGAAAAGAAAATTTTTCGAAAATTTTTCAAAGTTACAGATTATGCAGCTTTAATTGATAATATTAGTTTTTACTTTTCAACTCTTTTATACAGGGCATGGATGATGGTTTACTAGATGTGTTGTTCGGGAAGGTGCTGAACTTGTGTTTGTGACGGAAGGTATAAGCAGATGTTGGGGCCCCAGTGTTGATAAATTTCACGTCCTTAGGGATGCTGGTTTCAAGAAGGAGGTGAATCTTACGTCAATGTTGAACAGTATAAGCAGCATGCTGACGTCCCGGTGTTGATAGTGCCCCCGTCCCAGGGAGATGCTGATGAATATACGTGTACAACAATGGTAAGAATCACTTTAACTCTGGGTATTTTTTAATTCTTTTGTTGCTGCCTGCTGACTTTGCCAAAAAAATGGTTAAAAAACAAACGGCATGGATCCAGATCAGGGTCGACGTCCATCTATACGTGTGACTCTGTCTGTCTCCGTTTGCCTGCCTGCCTGCTTGCCTGTCTGTCTGTCTGTCTGTCTGTCTGTTACAAGATACATTAAAAAATCAACAACGAAAAAAACGGCGTAGTAACTATCCTAACCTTATTCATACCGCCATTGGTTCTTTATTGAAAACAACAACAACCCGTATGATTATTGTTCCATATCTCAAAATTTAGTGATTAAAGTTTTTCTTCTGTTTTGACAACATTACTAGTGGCAACTTTTGTAGTCTGCTGATAACTTTGACAAAGAGTTTGGACCAAGATCAGGACCGACTAGTGAACGTCGGTCCTGATCTGGATCCACACCGTTTGACAATTCCAATGGTGTTAATGAAAGAATTTCTTTGGAAAATGTTGATTTTGAAAAGAAATCAGCAGGCGACGACAAAAACTTGAAAAATTACCCAGCGTGCGAATATTTTTTTTCCACAATATATATTGACAAAGTAAGGAAGAAGGCAAAGATCAGAAATCGATTCATCATTTATAGCAAGCAGACTTTTCATCTGCTGAAATCATTCGCAAACAATTTGGACTCACGATATACCAGACAAAATGTCGGGCCTGGTCCAGATGTTAACATTAGGACACTCTTATGTTTCTCCCCGAATTAAAGGCCCCACCCCACCCCAAAGTGAAGCAAATTTCATGACAGGGCCATCTCTGTGAAAGCTGCAGCAGAGAGCGCATCCTCCTACCACACATATGTTTAACCCTTAAAGCGCAAAGAAAAAAATGTATCTGAAAATGTCGTCTGCTGAAGTCGTCTGCTGCAAGTAATTGCCTAACATTACTGACGAATTAAGTATAGAAGCAAACAGCATGGACCCAGAACAGACTGCTCCTATAGGGTAAGTCTGATCTGGGTCCACACTGTTTGCCATAGAGGCTTCTTAAACATTTCAGCAGACGAGAAAAGCAGACGACTTTTGTTGCGATTGGCGCATTCAGGGCATTTGGAAGTTGAACTTTCTTTTCTTTCAGATTGCTTTTGATGCTTTCCCCGTCTGTACCCAAGATTCTAACATGTGTACAGGGCATCTTTGGTTTTGGGAAGGGGCGTCATATCTTGTTTTGCAAACATCTTGCTAGGGGAAAGAGAGCTGGTTGCTCTACTTAAATTGTTTTCTTACTGTCTTGTTTCTGTAAGTGTTCTGTGCCTCTTTCTCATGGTGCCGTGGATTGTCTGCAGTATTTCCTAACAATAATCATTCACTTTTTGCGTTGGCCAAAGAAGGCATCAAAAATATGACAAACGAAAACCTCTTTGCAGTATGGTCGTTTAATTATATACTAGTCAAAAGTTCTAACCGGCCACGTGTGTTTTACCGATTTTCGAAGAAGCTATAAAGACTATACCAATTTCATTTGCATTCCCAAATAGGCCAGCCTATCAGTCATCATTAACAGAAAACGGCTAAGCATAACTCTTTAAGTTGTAACCGGGAGGCTTTGCCGAATACACTTACCCTCAATTTCAAAATTCACAAAAATTTGCATTGGATGGTGGGGTAATTTTTGACATTTTAGTCAATAGCAACGAGTTTCATGCAGATGGAGTGTTCATTTCAGCACTTTAGTGTTCAATATGTGTTTGGCTTTTAAAATGAAAACGTTTTGCGTGTGAAATGGGGTTATTTCAAAAAGTCATGACTCACAAATTGTGCCAAAATGCGAATTTTGAAAATGGGGTTACCACTATTCAAGTTAGCATCCTGCATGTACTGTTGAACATTTTGTCAATATCTTCACTGCCAAGGGCACATGACACGTCCGTCAATTTCGAGATGCAAAAAGAGTAGTCATGTCATTTTAAGTTTTGAAGAAAATTAATAAAATGCAGGTGGCCGGTTAGAACTTTTGGCTAGAATATATTACTTAAGAAATGAAGGGCTTCACGTTAACTTTACAAGAGACCCGAAGTATTCATGATTCCATGAACATTTAATTCCAAAAATTGAATTTATTGCTTATATTTACATTTTATTATAAATATCTAAAATATAATAATTATTTTTAAATTTAGAAATTAAAAGAGATTTTTATTTAAAATAAAATCGTATAACGGGCTAGTCGGAGTGTTAAATGGAAAAGCGGAACAACCAGCTTGAACACGGCCCGCCAATAGAGCAAACAATAGTCTTGCTTTGCACGTGCGACTCGGGTGTGGCTCACTGTCAATCACACAGCACCAGTAACACTTCTGGCGAATGAGTTCGATGTTCGAAGCGTATTGCACGGGCAAGTGACCTTGGCAGCTGTCAGTCAAATTTGTGTAATTAATGAGGCTACGAACGGTTGCGAAAATCTAAAGATTCGGCAAAGGATTGCTTCGAAAATGTAAATATTGCAATATGCCCGAAAACCATGCTTTAAAAACAGTCATGTTTCACCGAGCACAAACGTATTGTGAAATCAGGTAATTCACGTGCTGTTCATGCACGGACTCGTACCTAAGAATAGACTAAATCCAGAACACTTGAGTTTATGTTTTCTGATCCGTTAATTGCTCTGGCATGCGACACATGTATATTATGATTGACCCCGGAAGACGGATAGTAGCCGCGTGATGACTGTGAAATGGTGACAATATAGGATATAGGACTCAATAATTTCCGCAAACCTGAAGAAGCGGTCTGATCCATGTTTGCTATTCTAACACGCATTTTGTGAATTCAAGCCAAGAACAGTAAGAGAATCGAGTTCGAAGTTTTAGAGCATTTACCGTACCAGGCCTCGAGGTTAAACTTTTTTCATGCTCAACTCAACTTAGCATGAAATTTCAACGGCTCATAAAAACTAAAATACCGACAAATAACGTCGTTTCTTGCTTTAAGTTCCCCAAATGTTGTATTTATCATGCTCATGAATGTTAAAATGCCGTAATTTTAACATTTATTAGCAGGATCAATTTCGTGCTCAGCTGAGTTGAGCATGAAAAAGCTTTATAACCTTGGGGCCTGGTGATGATTAGAGGGTAGGACGATTAACTGTCGTCTGGTGATAATATTTGTGATCAGTTTGGATCCAGATCAGGCCCGCCATTCTGTCAGGCCAAATCTGGGTCCAATTTGCATGACATTTGACATTCCTGAAATATTTTTTCAAAACAGTTGAATTTGAAAAAGAAATCAGCAGACAACAAAACACATGAAAAATAATACAGTAGCCAAAGGGTAAACAAGTTTTTAAGCATAAAATTGCGAAAGAATTCCTAATCCATTAATATTAACATAAGCCTTTGAGACGGTTCTTTTCAGTACCCACGGCATAATGTTTCGGTTGAGAAATTTTAATTTTGAACTCTTATCTAGGGGCATGGATGATGGTGACCTACTGTCAGTCCAACCAAGAGTGACGGTGACGTTATACTTTGTTTACAATATATGGATTACACATGTTTTTTCATGCATTAACACTTGCCGCGTCCCTCGGAAGATGCTTGAACACTCGGCCTATCGGCCGGGTGTTCAAACAGCATCCTCGGGACCCGGCAAATGTTAATGCAATGAAACAAACATGTGTGATCGTTATTCTTGCATATTTTACCTTATTCCAACCAAATTCGCACTGAAAACGTTGCTGAAACATTAAATTGTCCATTTTCTTACACTGGATTTCTCTTAACTAAAATGGCGTTGGCTGTGTACTTTCGAACGACATAACGTCGTCACAACATCATAACAGTACGCGGCGTTTTCGCGAACAAAAACATTGGTGAAATGATCAGTCTGTTTCGCAACGCCTTCCTTATGTAAAGTCATGCAAATAATGCAGGGCTCGTTTTAAGTATTTTCATGTTTAGACCCATGTTCAAACAGCACGTGAATCTCCTGATTTGAACATGGATTTTCGTTCATTTGACAATGGGTGTAAACAGCTATAGGATAGACATCTATGCAAGAACTGCTAAGTTAAACACTAACGTGTACACTCCGCTTGAGCTAACGCGAATCGATAGATCACCTGTGTATTAATCCTATCCTGTAAACAGAACACTGCATCACGGTCACTCTTGGCTGGCAGGACAGTAGATGAGTTGTCGGGAAGGTGCGGAACTCGTGTTTGTGACAAAAGTATGAGCAGATCGTGACTGAGGCCCCAGTGATGATAGATTTAACGTCCTTTGGAATTATTATTTCCAGATGTGTTGGACAGAGGAGGCGAATCTGACGTCAGTGTCAACAGTATGAACAGCATTTCGACGTCCCTGTGTTGCCTGTGCCCCCGTCCTAGGGCGACGATGATGGAAATACAACAGTGGTAAGAAGCATTTTAACTTTTTGCATGCTGGTTTTTTTTTATTCTTTAATTATTGTCTGCTCGCTTTAACAAATATGATATGAGCCGTTGCATGAGATTTCCTACAATGTGGCATTTTGACATGTGTAGACTCGGACTAGCCTCTGCAGCCTCCTTTAAGCTTAGAAAGTCCAAATGGTATTCAGTCAGCAGCTTAACAATCATAGAATACTCAAGCGACTAGCAAATGCTCTGATCAGACTGCGCATATGCGCAGGCTGATCTGAGGCTTTGCTGGTCGCACATACCACATTGTTGGAAATCTCATGCACTAGCTCAATCATGATATGAATTTGGGAAGGCATGCGTGCCGTCAAAATTTAGGGTTGAGGTGGTGGGGTGACAACGATTTCCTTTTAAAACGCTGCTTCAATTTTTAGATGGCATGACTGCATAAATATGACTTCAGTAGCACCATCCCCATGTGAGGCTTTTAGGTCAAGGTCACATACTTAAAAATGCTCATACAAATGTAAAAGCGTTTGCTTATTTTATGATTAAGACTCTTAATTGATCCCTGGCAATTGTTTATGATACTTTTAGCTCCAAAGTTTGGTCACGTGGCATTCCTGTTCAGTTGTTCACAAATTTAGATCAACATAAATTTTCAGCAAACAATTAGAAATTGTCTTCCCTATCAATTTAAACATATGTTTTGGTGCGCAAAAGAACCATCTCATGGATCCAAACTGATTTCAAAATGTATCAGCAGATGGCAATAGTGGCCGCTATTATGGAAAGTGTGTGTTATTTAAGCGTCTGCTGAAATGATAAATACCGAAGTATTCCATACTTTTGTTGTCGTCTGCTGACTTGTTTTAACTATAAGTAACTTTATTAACTTTTGAAAACAAAAATCGGGAACACCATTCAAATGTAAAATGGTTTGGATCCACATCCTGACCTGGGTCCAAACTGTTTGCAACATGTGCGGATCCAGAGGGGGGGGGACAGGGGGTCCGGACCCCCCTGAAAAATCACAAAATATAGGGTTTCTAAGCTATACTGGTCCGGATCCCCTGAAAACTCACAAAGCTACCAAGCCAGCATTCAATGTAGGGCCATCATCGGCACACCGGCGAAACGCCATTTAAATGGCGTTTCGCTGGCGGGCCGATGATGGCCCGCTAATAGTGGTATTTTGATCCTTCCTCCCCTAATCAAACTTAAAAATAAAAAAATAAAAGTAAAAAAAAAAAAAAAAAAAAAATATGTTGTCAAAGTTGGACCCCCTCTGACAAAATTTTCTGGATCCGCGCATGTGCTTTGAGAATCAGCGGCAGACGACAAAAGTGAGCCTATAGCAGGTAGTGTTATTTAATGTCAAACGGTTTTGATCCAGATTAGCACCGGCCTTCTGTCTGTCCTGATCTGAGTCCTGTTATCAGCAGATGACAAAAATCGACGCTAGCAATGAAAGAGTTCCTGTTAACCCAATTCATGATACCTGTAACATAGAGGATCTTACATGAGTGCTCATGTTTTATTGGATTTATTAAACGAGTTGGGGAAAAGTGATAATATGCGAGGCATGTCAAGCATTTTATTACTTTTTCGCAACGAGTTAAATAAACTCAATAAGACAGGAGGACGAATGTTAGATTTTATTTATCACATGACATTAAAATCAATTAAAAATCGCATTTTTGGCGTGAAAACATCAAGATTTTGCCATTTGTTACGCAACGTTATAATGGACGTCATAAATTACCCCGAAAATCTGTAAACTACTATAGGTTTATCGACTTTATTGCATAGCGTTATAATCGCTCCCAGACGCGACGTCATATGATAGAGTATCTATTTTCTGTTTTTTAAGATCAAGCTAGAACTGTTAGACTCCATACTTTTGTTGTCATCTGCTGTTATTTTTTTCAAAAATAACTTTGCAAAAATAATTCAGGAACATTATCCGAATGTCAAACCGTTTGGATCCAGATCAGGACCGTCTGGGTCTAAAGTGTTTGCATCGGTTTTCAGCAGATTAGCAATTAAAAATCAATGGCATGATCAATGTTTCAGTATCTATATTCTGTTTTTCAGACCACCCTTGAGCTCGTAGACGTTCTTTTGGTCCTGATCTGGTTTTGAACAAAGAAAGAGTTATAAGAGCAGAAGAAGGTAGGATTTACGTTCAAACAGTTTACTTCTTTTTGTTAAACAATTTATGTGCCATAGCACGCCCGATGGCATGATAATTGTAGCCGAACCAAATGTTCCAGACTGTGAAAAAGTTGTTAAGTATGCTCAGGAAATACCATAATCACACACTGCAGACTTACCCATGGTACCATGGGGAAGCAAGCACGTATCCAGAAAGTTTGTCAGAAGGGGTCCGACATTAACAACGTTTTTGTTTAAGTTGATGAGGGGAGAGTGGATTCAGAACACCAAAAGCGGGCCATTATTGACCCGCCAGCAAAATGCCATTTAATTTAAATGGCGTTTCGCTAGCGGGCCGATGATGGCCTAGCATTGAATGTTGGCTTGGTAGCTTTGTAATCATCAGGGGATCCAGACCAGTATTGCTATGATGCCCTATAGCTCTTTGTTTTTTCAGGGGGTACCAAACCCCCTGTGTCCACTCTTGATCCGCGCATGGAAAGAGCTAGAGAATAATATGCTGGCAACATGGCCGAAACACCACATTTAAAGCAGTGCAACCAGCTCTCTCTCTCTCTCAGCGAGATGCTTGCAGAGTTAAACAAGGCGCAAAGTACTGCATTACAAAACAAGGACCAAAAACGCACAAAAAAAAACATAAAAAATGGGACAGACATACAAAAACAATGAATCAAAAACAACAGAACCACCGCTTTAGAACGGATAGTAGCCGAAACTACCCGGAGAGCACTCACCAGAATACTCCCCAGTGATGCAACCCCACTCATTCATATGTTTGTTTCTAGCAGATGATTGTACAACTGATTTTGTGACCCCCGCCCCAACCATGTATTGACTGCTTAAAGAGACTAAGTCTGCAACTATGAACATTTTTCGAAATTTTTTTATTTTCTTTTTAAATCATTTGTAAATGTAGAATAAAGTTATTTTCCACAATAAATTTGTTCACTATAGCTGTAAACTGCACGGAAAAGTGAATTATCTAATAATAACAGGTGTGTTTTTCGCTTGTTGGTAAATATATGCGTCCCTCCAATAATTATAGACAGTTAATTTTAACATAAATGTTGTTGTTTTGATACTGATAATTTGTTAAGATATACGAAATTGATACAATGTATACCTGAATTTTAGTTTTTTTACTGTGTTCTTGAAAAATAGAAACATTAGTTCTAAAATTAAAATATCAAAAGTTACAGACTATACAGCTTTAAACAGTAACTGATGAATTTGATATATAATTTCTAAGGCCTAACTGAAATCATTTTTTTTTTGGATTATATCCATGTAATTAACTCTCTTTGCTAGCTTTGGCCTTTTTTTAGAAGTGACCTTAGTTGTCTGCTGACCACCTTTGCACAAAGTTTGGACTAAGATCTAAAACAAACCTATTAAACATTTTTAAAGTGTTCCTGATTTTTAAAAAAAATTTCATTTTGGGATAAAAGTCAGTAGACGACAACAAAGACACTAAAATTTCCAAGCTTCCAATTAGCTAATATTACTCCTGCATATCACTAGCAAACTGAGTAATTCCCAGCTGATGATATTCATGAAAGACTTTAGTAGACGACAAAAGGCAATTCAAGCCGAATGAAATTTCCTACCCTTATCAATAGGACGAGCCCATTTCCAATTTTAGGCATGTTGGGTGGTATTTGTCATTTTTTTCCAAAATCATGATAGAACATTCTGAAAGTAAATAGTGAAGACCCTTGATAAGAGGCCACATTCTGTGTAGTCTGATCTGGGTCTGCAGTGTTTGCCTATGCCCCACAAAAAGGACGATATGCGTAAATGGGTTAAGAAACTACCCAGGATGCACTCAACAGTCTATTTAAGCCTGATCCACAACATGTTTCGGTTGAGTTTAAAAAAATATATCAGTGTTTGAGATGGCATTGTCGACCCTCATAAATCAACCCAGGCATGAGTATGGTCAGGATGAAAGAGGTCAAGAAAACATGGTCTCAATGTGTAAGCACTGACAAGATGGCAAGCAGGCTTAGTGGCAGCGATCCGCTCAGCAGAGAAGCCTGGAGTTTGGTGTTGGAAACCCTAGCCACCTGCTGCCTACCACGATATGAAGAGCACCTACAGCAGTTAATAAACCCAGGATCAACTCAAGACTATTTGGGCCTCGTCACGAGAAAACCTGTCTTTGGGGTTTCCGACTAGGCGAATTTCAAACCTGTCTCCTCAGCTGCAGAGACTAGCTAGAAAAAAGAAATTTCACCTGTAGCAAGATTACATATGATACTTTATAAAAAGCGAATGACATAGGCGCTGATCAGACTGCGCGGATGCGCAGGCTGGTCTGCGCCTGTGTTGTTCGCAAACCCCCGAAGACAGGTTTACTCGCGTTGCGGCCCATTTTATCTAGAGACCTGCTGTTAATAATTTGAAAAAAAAGAAACTCTTCAGTGGAATGTTGTGGTGGAATTAATGTTTGACAATATTATTTGGTACCAATACTTAATTGTAAATCCATATGTCCTTAGCACAACGGTTGCATGGGCGGATCCAGAGGGGTGACAGAGGGTCCGGACATGTGTTGGGAATACAGAGTTGAATACTAAAGCCGCGATGCCCAATGTTGTGTTTTCTGAACTAGTAGCCTAGCTGTAAGATGATGAAGACCTGTGTTAGGCAAGTTGAAAAAGTAAAATGCAGTTGGGAAAACAATTATTCAGCTGATATATGGGTTCTTGTTAAGTTTTATGATGTGTTGGAATCCTCTTAGGTCTCCAGGGTAGATTATTGGGTTTGTTTGTAATGTAAACCATTTGGTACTTTTATATTCGGTTGAAACTATAGTTGGCCTCAAAGGTAGATGATGCATTCTAGTGCAGAACAAACGACACGGCTGTAAAGTATAATAGATTAGGGCTCTTGTGAAGGTTAGTGATGCGCTTGAATCCTCTTAGTAGAGGTAGATTATGAGGTAAGTTCCTAAAGTATATAGTTTAGATTTTTTATATTCAGCTGGAATTAAACTTAGCTTCCAGGTACAGTGCAATTCATTTGTAACAAATCTCAATAAAACACATAATTGGATCTAGCACAGTCATGTTGTGACATCCAAACATTTTATACCATGGAATTTAACAAAGAAATTATAGAAAATAATCAAACATATACTACAATCAACCCATGCCACTATGAGGAAGAGGCAAATAATGATAACAGCGACATGATATTTAGAGCATTACAAATGTAAAGCAACCATCTCTGTCATCCTCAAAGTTTGAACTAACTTAACATACAGTTTTATTCCAAACAGGAGATCATTTGTCTTCCGTCTTTTTTCAAACTAGAGCTCAATGTGTCGTGGATTTTCTATCAAACTGGAATTCATTTTTTTCTTCCATTTTCATCAAAAGATGGGGACTCGTTATCTTCTATTTTCATCTTGAGATGGAACTCAAATTCTTTTAAGCATTTTGCATAATACTCTTTTCAGATGTAATAAATCTTCCTTCAGAGCTGGAGTTTAGTTATGTTTTCAATTTACTTTCAACACCAGAGTATAGATGCATTTAAACTTTTTTAAATGCCAGAGTTCAAGTGTCTTAAAACTGCTTTCACCATCAGAGTTCCCATGCTTTTACATTTCTTTCAACGCCAGAATTCATATGTCTTTACATTTCTTTCAAGGTCAGTGTTCAGATGTCGATAAATGTATTTTAATGCCAGATTTTTTTTCAACACCAGAGTTAGATAACTTTAGATTTCTTTCAAGGCCTGAGCTCAGGTCTTAATATTTATTTCAACGTCAGAATTCAAGTGTTTTAAAATTTCTTTCACATCAGAGGCCAGGCCTTTAAATGTTTTTCAATGCGAGGTTTAGATGTCTTTAAATTTCTTTATACGTCAGAGTTCAGATGTCTTTTAAGGTCAGAGTTCAGATGTCTTAAATTTTTTTTAAAGCAAGGGTTAAGATACATTTACATGCCTTTAAGTGCCAGAGTTCAAATAATTATAAATATCTGCTAGCGCCAGAGCTCAGATATCTTTATTTCTTTCATTACCAGAGTTCAGATGTGTTTAAATGCCTTTGAACACCAGAGGTCAGATATCTTTATATGTCTTTCAGTGCCAGAGTTAAGATAATTTTAAGTATCTTTCAGCGCCAGAGTTCAAAATATATTCACATGTTTTTCAGCGCCAGAGTTCAGATATCTTTAAAGTTATTTCAACGCCAGAGCTCAGATGTCTTAAAAGTTATTTCAACGCCAGAGCTCAGATGTCTTTAGATTTCTTTTAACTGCAGAATTCAGGCCTTGAAATTCGTTTTGCTGCCAAAGTACAAATAACTATGACTTTCTTTCAACGCAAGAGTTCAGATGACTTTACTTTTCTTTCAACTTTAGAGTTCATATGTCTTTACAATTGTCTTTCAATGCCAGAGTTCAGATGTCTTCAAGTTTCTTTCACAACCATAGTTCAATAACTTATTTTTCAACGCGTGAGTTCAGGTCTTAAAATTTATTTCAATGCCAGAGTTCAGATATCTAAATATCTCTCAACGCCAGAGTTAAGATGTCTTTAATTACCTTCAACGCCAGACTCCAGGTCTTTACATTTCTTTAAACGCCAAATGTTTAGATGTCTTTACATTTCTTTCAACGCCAGAGGTCAGATATCTTTATATGTCTTTCAGTGCCAGAGTTAAGATAATTCTAAGTATCTTTCAGCGCCAGAGTTCAAAATATATTCACATGTTTTTCAGCGCCAGAGTTCAGATATCTTTAAAGTTATTTCAACGCCACAGCTCAGATGTCTTAAAAGTTATTTCAACGCCAGAGCTCAGATGTCTTTAGATTTCTTTTAACTGCAGAATTCAGGCCTTGAAATGCATTTAAATGCAAGAGATTAGATATCTTTAAATTTTCTCCCGAAGTCAGATTTCAGATGTCTTTAAACTTCTTTCAATACAAGAGTTCAAATGTGTTTAATTGCCCTTTAACGCAAGAATGGGGATGTCTTTATGTTACTTTCAACACATTTTCAATGCCAGCGTCCAGGTGAATTCAAACTTGTTCCAGTGCTAAAGTTCAGGTCTTAAAATTCGTTTTGCTGCCAAAGTACAAATAACTATGACTTTCTTTCAACGCAAGAGTTCAGATGACTTTACTTTTCTTTCAACTTTAGAGTTCATATGTCTTTACAATTGTCTTTCAATGCCAGAGTTCAGATGTCTTCAAGTTTCTTTCACAACCATAGTTCAGTATCTTATTTTTCAACGCGTGAGTTTAGGTCTTAAAATTTATTTCAATGCCAGAGTTCAGATATCTAAATATCTCTCAACGCCAGAGTTAAGATGTCTTTAATTACCTTCAACGTCAGACTCCAGGTCTTTACATTTCTTTAAACGCCAAATGTTTAGATGTCTTTACATTTCTTTCAACGCCAGAGGTCAGATATTTTTATATGTCTTTCAGTGCGGGAGTTAAGATAATTTTAAGTATCTTTCAGCGCCAGAGTTCAAAATATATTCACATGTTTTTCAGCGCCACAGTTCAGATATCTTTAAAGTTATTTCAACGCCAGAGCTCAGATGTCTTAAAAGTTATTTCAACGCCAGAGCTCAGATGTCTTTAGATTTCTTTTAACTGCAGAATTCAGGCCTTGAAATGCATTTAAATGCAAGAGATTAGATAACTTTAAATTTTCTTCCAAAGTCAGATTTCAGATGTCTTTAAACTTCTTTCAATACAAGGGTTCAAATGTGTTTAATTACCCTTTAACGCAAGAATGGGGATGTCTTTATGTTACTTTCAACACATTTTCAATGCCAGCGTCCAGGTGAATTCAAACTTGTTATAGTGCTAAAGTTCAGGTCTTAAAATTCGTTTTGCTGCCAAAGTACAAATAACTATGACTTTCTTTCAACGCAAGAGTTCAGATGACTTTACTTTTCTTTCAACTTTAGAGTTCATATGTCTTTACAATTGTCTTTCAATGCCAGAGTTCAGATGTCTTCAAGTTTCTTTCACAACCATAGTTCAGTATCTTATTTTTCAACGCGTGAGTTCAGGTCTTAAAATTTATTTCAATGCCAGAGTTCAGATGTCTAAATATCTCTCAACGCCAGAGTTAAGATGTCTTTAATTACATTCAACGTCAGACTCCAGGTCTTTACATTTCTTTAAACGCCAAATGTTTAGATGTCTTTACATTTCTTTCAACGCCAGAGGTCAGATATCTTTATATGTCTTTCAGTGCCAGAGTTAAGATAATTTTAAGTATCTTTCAGTGCCAGAGTTCAAAATATATTCACATGTTTTTCAGCGCCAGAGTTCAGATATCTTTAAAGTTATTTCAACGCCAGAGCTCAGATGTCTTAAAAGTTATTTCAACGCCAGAGCTCAGATGTCTTTAGATTTCTTTTAACTGCAGAATTCAGGCCTTGAAATGTATTTAAATGCAAGAGATTAGATATCTTTAAATTTTCTTCCGAAGTCAGATTTCAGATGTCTTTAAACTTCTTTCAATACAAGGGTTCAAATGTGTTTAATTGCCCTTTAACGCAAGAATGGGGATGTCTTTATGTTACTTTCAACACATTTTCAATGCCAGCGTCCAGGTGAATTCAAACTTGTTCCAGTGCTAAAGTTCAGGTCTTAAAATTCGTTTTGCTGCCAAAGTACAAATAACTATGACTTTCTTTCAACGCAAAAGTTCAGATGACTTTACTTTTCTTTCAACTTTAGAGTTCATATGTCTTTACAATTGTCTTTTAATGCCAGAGTTCAGATGTCTTCAAGTTTCTTTCACAACCATAGTTCAATAACTTATTTTTCAACGCGTGAGTTCAGGTCTTAAAATTTATTTCAATGCGAGAGTTCAGATATCTAAATATCTCTCAACGCCAGAGTTAAGATGTCTTTAATTACCTTCAACGCCAGACTCCAGGTCTTTACATTTCTTTAAACGCCAAATGTTTAGATGTCTTTACATTTCTTTCAACGCCAGAGGTCAGATATCTTAATATGTCTTTCAGTGCCAGAGTTAAGATAATTTTAAGTATCTTTCAGCGCCAGAGTTCAAAATATATTCACATGTTTTTCAGCGCCACAGTTCAGATATCTTTAAAGTTATTTCAACGCCAGAGCTCAGATGTCTTAAAAGTTATTTCAACGCCAGAGCTCAGATGTCTTTAGATTTCTTTTAACTGCAGAATTCAGGCCTTGAAATGCATTTAAATGCAAGAGATTAGATATCTTTAAATTTTCTTCCGAAGTCAGATTTCAGATGTCTTTAAACTTCTTTCAATACAAGGGTTCAAATGTGTTTAATTACCCTTTAACGCAAGAATGGGGATGTCTTTATGTTACTTTCAACACATTTTCAATGCCAGCGTCCAGGTGAATTCAAACTTGTTCCAGTGCTAAAGTTCAGGTCTTAAAATTCGTTTTGCTGCCAAAGTACAAATAACTATGACTTTCTTTCAACGCAAGAGTTCAGATGACTTTACTTTTCTTTCAACTTTAGAGTTCATATGTCTTTACAATTGTCTTTCAATGCCAGAGTTCAGATGTCTTCAAGTTTCTTTCACAACCATAGTTCAATGACTTATTTTTCAACGCGTGAGTTCAGGTCTTAAAATATATTTCAATGCCAGAGTTCAGATATCTAAATATCTCTCAACGCCAGAGTTAAGATGTCTTTAGTTACCTTCAACGCCAGACTCCTGGTCTTTACATTTCTTTAAACGCCAAATGTTTAGATGTCTTTACATTTCTTTCAACGCCAGAGGTCAGATATCTTTATATGTCTTTCAGTGCCAGAGATAAGATAATTTTAAGTATCTTTCAGCGCCAGAGTTCAAAATATATTCACATGTTTTTCAGCGCCAGAGTTCAGATATCTTTAAAGTTATTTCAACGCCAGAGCTCAGATGTCTTAAAAGTTATTTCAACGCCAGAGCTCAGATGTCTTTAGATTTCTTTTAACTGCAGAATTCAGGCCTTGAAATGCATTTAAATGCAAGAGATTAGATATCTTTAAATTTTCTTCCGAAGTCAGATTTCAGATGTCTTTAAACTTCTTTCAATACAAGGGTTCAAATGTGTTTAATTACCCTTTAATGCAAGAATGGGGATGTCTTTATGTTACTTTCAACACATTTTCAATGCCAGCGTCCAGGTGAATTCAAACTTGTTCCAGTGCTAAAGTTCAGGTCTTAAAATTCGTTTTGCTGCCAAAGTACAAATAACTATGACTTTCTTTCAACGCAAGAGTTCAGATGACTTTACTTTTCTTTCAACTTTAGAGTTCATATGTCTTTACAATTGTCTTTCAATGCCAGAGTTCAGATGTCTTCAAGTTTCTTTCACAACTATAGTTCAATAACTTATTTTTCAACGCGTGAGTTCAGGTCTTAAAATTTATTTCAATGCCAGAGTTCAGATATCTAAATATCTCTCAACGCCAGAGTTAAGATGTCTTTAATTACCTTCAACGCCAGACTCCAGGTCTTTACATTTCTTTAAACGCCAAATGTTTAGATGTCTTTACATTTCTTTCAACGCCAGAGGTCAGATATCTTTATATGTCTTTCAGTGCCGGAGTTAAGATAATTTTAAGTATCTTTCAGCGCCAGAGTTCAAAATATATTCAAATGTTTTTCAGCGCCAGAGTTCAGATATCTTTAAAGTTATTTCAACGCCAGAGCTCAGATGTCTTAAAAGTCATTTCAACGCCAGAGCTCAGATGTCTTTAGATTTCTTTTGACTGCAGAATTCAGGCCTTGAAATTCGTTTTGCTGCCAAAGTACAAATAACTATGACTTTCTTTCAACGCAAGAGTTCAGATGACTTTACTTTTCTTTCAACTTTAGAGTTCATATGTCTTTACAATTGTCTTTCAATGCCAGAGTTCAGATGTCTTCAAGTTTCTTTCACAACCATAGTTCAATGACTTATTTTTCAACGCGTGAGTTCAGGTCTTAAAATATATTTCAATGCCAGAGTTCAGATATCTAAATATCTCTCAACGCCAGAGTTAAGATGTCTTTAATTACCTTCAACGCCAGACTCCAGGTCTTTACATTTCTTTAAACGCCAAATGTTTAGATGTCTTTACATTTCTTTCAACGCCAGAGGTCAGATATCTTTATATGTCTTTCAGTGCCAGAGTTAAGATAATTTTAAGTATCTTTCAGCGCCAGAGTTCAAAATATATTCACATGTTTTTCAGCGCCAGAGTTCAGATATCTTTAAAGTTATTTCAACGCCAGAGCGCAGATGTCTTAAAAGTTATTTCAACGCCAGTGCTCAGATGTCTTTAGTTTTCTTTTAACTGCAGAATTCAGGCCTTGAAATGCATTTAAATGCAAGAGATTAGATATCTTTAAATTTTCTTCCGAAGTCAGATTTCAGATGTCAATAAATTTCTTTCAATACAAGGGTTCAAATGTGTTTAATTGCCCTTTAACGCAAGAATGGGGATGTCTTTATGTTACTTTCAACACATTTTCAATGCCAGCGTCCAGGTGAATTCAAACTTGTTCCAGTGCTAAAGTTCAGGTCTTAAAATTCGTTTTGCTGCCAAAGTACAAATAACTATGACTTTCTTTCAACGCAAGAGTTCAGATGACTTTACTTTTCTTTCAACTTTAGAGTTCATATGTCTTTACAATTGTCTTTCAATGCCAGAGTTCAGATGTCTTCAAGTTTCTTTCACAACCATAGTTCAGTATCTTATTTTTCAACGCGTGAGTTCAGGTCTTAAAATTTATTTCAATGCCAGAGTTCAGATGTCTAAATATCTCTCAACGCCAGAGTTAAGATGTCTTTAATTACATTCAACGTCAGACTCGATGGTCTTTACATTTCTTTAAACGCCAAATGTTTAGATGTCTTTACATTTCTTTCAACGCCAGAGGTCAGATATCTTTATATGTCATTCAGTGCCAGAGTTAAGATAATTTTAAGTATCTTTCAGCGCCAGAGTTCAAAATATATTCACATGTTTTCAGCGCCAGAGTTCAGATATCTTTAAAGTTATTTCAACGCCAGAGCTCAGATGTCTTAAAAGTTATTTCGACGCCAGAGCTCAGATGTCTTTAGATTTCTTTTAACTGCAGAATTCAGGCCTTGAAATGCATTTAAATGCAAGAGATTAGATATCTTTAAATTTTCTTCCGAAGTCAGATTTCAGATGTCTTTAAACTTCTTTCAATACAAGGGTTCAAATGTGTTTAATTGCCCTTTAACGCAAGAATGGGGATGTCTTTATGTTACTTTCAACACATTTTCAATGCCAGCGTCCAGGTGAATTCAAACTTGTTCCAGTGCTAAAGTTCAGGTCTTAAAATTCGTTTTGCTGCCAAAGTACAAATAACTATGAATTTCTTTCAACGCAAGAGTTCAGATGACTTTACTTTTCTTTCAACTTTAGAGTTCATATGACTTTACAATTGTCTTTCAATGCCAGAGTTCAGATGTCTTCAAGTTTCTTTCACAACCATAGTTCAGTATCTTATTTTTCAACGCGTGAGTTCAGGTCTTAAAATTTATTTCAATGCCAGAGTTCAGATGTCTAAATATCTCTCAACGCCAGAGTTAAGATGTCTTTAATTACATTCAACGTCAGACTCCAGGTCTTTACATTTCTTTAAACGCCAAATGTTTAGATGTCTTTACATTTCTTTCAACGCCAGAGGTCAGATATCTTTATATGTCTTTCAGTGCCAGAGTTAAGATAATTTTAAGTATCTTTAAGCGCCAGAGTTCAAAATATATTCACATGTTTTTCAGCACCAGAGTTCAGATATCTTTAAAGTTATTTCAACGCCAGAGCTCAGATGTCTTAAAAGTTATTTCAACGCCAGAGCTCAGATGTCTTTAGATTTCTTTTAACTGCAGAATTCAGGCCTTGAAATGCATTTAAATGCAAGAGATTAGATATCTTTAAATTTTCTTCCGAAGTCAGATTTCAGATGTCTTTAAACTTCTTTCAATACAAGGGTTCAAATGTGTTTAATTACCCTTTAACGCAAGAATGGGGATGTCTTTATGTTACTTTCAACACATTTTCAATGCCAGCGTCCAGGTGAATTCAAACTTGTTCCAGTGCTAAAGTTCAGGTCTTAAAATTCGTTTTGCTGCCAAAGTACAAATAACTATGAATTTCTTTCAACGCAAGAGTTCAGATGACTTTACTTTTCTTTCAACTTTAGAGTTCATATGTCTTTACAATTGTCTTTCAATGCCAGAGTTCAGATGTCTTCAAGTTTCTTTCACAACCATAGTTCAATGACTTATTTTTCAACGCGTGAGTTCAGGTCTTAAAATATATTTCAATGCCAGAGTTCAGATATCTAAATATCTCTCAACGCCAGAGTTAAGATGTCTTTAGTTACCTTCAACGCCAGACTCCAGGTCTTTACATTTCTTTAAACGCCAAATGTTTAGATGTCTTTACATTTCTTTCAACGCCAGAGGTCAGATATCTTTATATGTCTTTCAGTGCCAGAGTTAAGATAATTTTAAGTATCTTTCAGCGCCAGAGTTCAAAATATATTCACATGTTTTTCAGCGCCAGAGTTCAGATATCTTTAAAGTTATTTCAACGCCAGAGCTCAGATGTCTTAAAAGTTATTTCAACGCCAGAGCTCAGATGTCTTTAGATTTCTTTTAACTGCAGAATTCAGGCCTTGAAATGCATTTAAATGCAAGAGATTAGATATCTTTAAATTCTCTTTCGAAGTCAGATTTCAGATGTCTTTAAACTTCTTTCAATACAAGGGTTCAAATGTGTTTAATTATCCTTTAACGCAAGAATGGGGATGTCTTTATGTTACTTTCAACACATTTTCAATGCCAGCGTCCAGGTGAATTCAAACTTGTTCCAGTGCTAAAGTTCAGGTCTTAAAATTCGTTTTGCTGCCAAAGTACAAATAACTATGAATTTCTTTCAACGCAAGAGTTCAGATGACTTTACTTTTCTTTCAACTTTAGAGTTCATATGTCTTTACAATTGTCTTTCAATGCCAGAGTTCAGATGTCTTCAAGTTTCTTTCACAACCATAGTTCAATGACTTATTTTTCAACGCGTGAGTTAAGGTCTTAAAATTTATTTCAATGCCAGAGTTCAGATATCTAAATATCTCTCAACGCCAGAGTTAAGATGTCTTTAATTACCTTCAACATCAGACTCCAGGTCTTTACATTTCTTTAAACGCCAAATGTTTAGATGTCTTTACATTTCTTTCAACGCCAGAGGTCAGATATTTTTATATGTCTTTCAGTGCCGGAGTTAAGAGAATTTAAAGTATCTTTCAGCGCCAGAGTTCAAAATATATTCACATGTTTTTCAGCGCCAGAGTTCAGATATCTTTAAAGTTATTTCAACGCCAGAGCTCAGATGTCTTAAAAGTTATTTCAACGCCAGAGCTCAGATGTCTTTAGATTTCTTTTAACTGCAGAATTCAGGCCTTGAAATGCATTTAAATGCAAGAGATTAGATATCTTTAAATTTTCTCCCGAAGTCAGATTTCAGATGTCTTTAAACTTCTTTCAATACAAGGGTTCAAATGTGTTTAATTACCCTTTAACGCAAGAATGGGGATGTCTTTATGTTACTTTCAACACATTTTCAATGCCAGCGTCCAGGTGAATTCAAACTTGTTCCAGTGCTAAAGTTCAGGTCTTAAAATTCGTTTTGCTGCCAAAGTACAAATAACTATGACTTTCTTTCAACGCAAGAGTTCAGATGACTTTACTTTTCTTTCAACTTTAGAGTTCATATGTCTTTACAATTGTCTTTCAATGCCAGAGTTCAGATGTCTTCAAGTTTCTTTCACAACTATAGTTCAATAACTTATTTTTCAACGCGTTAGTTCAGGTCTTAAAATTTATTTCAATGCCAGAGTTCAGATATCTAAATATCTCTCAACGCCAGAGTTAAGATGTCTTTAATGACCTTCAACGCCAGACTCCAGGTCTTTACATTTCTTTAAACGCCAAATGTTTAGATGTCTTTACATTTCTTTCAACGCCAGAGGTCAGATATCTTTATATGTCTTTCATTGCCGGAGTTAAGATAATTTTAAGTATCTTTCAGCGCCAGAGTTCAAAATATATTCACATGTTTTTCAGCGCCAGAGTTCAGATATCTTTAAAGTTATTTCAACGCCAGAGCTCAGATGTCTTAAAAGTCATTTCAACGCCAGAGCTCAGATGTCTTTAGATGTCTTTTAACTGCAGAATTCAGGCCTTGAAATTCGTTTTGCTGCCAAAGTACAAATAACTATGACTTTCTTTCAACGCAAGAGTTCAGATGACTTTACTTTTCTTTCAACTTTAGAGTTCATATGTCTTTACAATTGTCTTTCAATGCCAGAGTTCAGATGTCTTCAAGTTTCTTTCACAACCATAGTTCAATATCTTATTTTTCAACGCGTGAGTTCAGGTCTTTAAATTTATTTCAATGCCAGAGTTCAGATATCTAAATATCTCTCAACGCCAGAGTTAAGATGTCTTTAATTACCTTCAACGCCAGACTCCAGGTCTTTACATTTCTTTAAACGCCAAATGTTTAGATGTCTTTACATTTCTTTCAACGCCAGAGGTCAGATATCTTTATATGTCTTTCAGTGCCAGAGTTAAGATAATTTTAAGTATCTTTCAGCGCCAGAGTTCAAAATATATTCACATGTTTTTCAGCGCCAGAGTTCAGATATCTTTAAAGTTATTTCAACGCCAGAGCGCAGATGTCTTTAAAGTTATTTCAACGCCAGAGCTCAGATGTCTTTAGATTTCCTTTTTACTGCAGAAATCAGGCCTTGAAATGCATTTAAATGCAAGAGATTAGATATCTTTAAATTTTCTTCCGAAGTCAGATTTCAGATGTCTTTAAACTTCTTTCAGTACAAGGGTTCAAATATGTTTAATTACCCTTTAACGCAAGAATGGGGATGTCTTTATGTTACTTTCAACACATTTTCAATGCCAGCGTCCAGGTGAATTCAAACTTGTTCCAGTGCTAAAGTTCAGGTCTTAAAATTCGTTTTGCTGCCAAAGTACAAATAACTATGACTTTCTTTCAACGCAAGAGTTCAGATGACTTTACTTTTCTTTCAACTTTAGAGTTCATATGTCTTTACAATTGTCTTTCAATGCCAGAGTTCAGATGTCTTCAAGTTTCTTTCACAACCATAGTTCAATGACTTATTTTTCAACGCGTGAGTTCAGGCCTTAAAATTTATTTCAATGCCAGAGTTCAGATATCTAAATATCTCTCAACGCCAGAGTTAAGATGTCTTTAATTACCTTCAACGCCAGACTCCAGGTCTTTACATTTCTTTAAACGCCAAATGTTTAGATGTCTTTACATTTCTTTCAACGCCAGAGGTCAGATATCTTTATATGTCTTTCAGTGCCAGAGTTAAGATAATTTTAAGTATCTTTCAGCGCCAGAGTTCAAAATACATTCACATGTTTTTCAGCGCCAGAGTTCAGATATCTTTAAAGTTATTTCAACGCCAGAGCTCAGATGTCTTAAAAGTTATTTCAACGCCAGAGCTCAGATGTCTTTAGATTTCTTTTAACTGCAGAATTCAGGTCTTGAAATGCATTTAAATGCAAGAAATTAGATATCTTTAAATTTTCTTCCGAAGTCAGGTTTCAGATGTCTTTAAACTTCTTTCAATACAAGGGTTCAAATGTGTTTAATTACCCTTTAACGCAAGAATGGGGATGTCTTTATGTTACTTTCAACACATTTTCAATGCCAGCGTCCAGGTGAATTCAAACTTGTTCCAGTGCTAAAGTTCAGGTCTTAAAATTCGTTTTGCTGCCAAAGTACAAATAACTATGACTTTCTTTCAACGCAAGAGTTCAGATGACTTTACTTTTCTTTCAACTTTAGAGTTCATATGTCTTTACAATTGTCTTTCAATGCCAGAGTTCAGATGTCTTCAAGTTTCTTTCACAACCATAGTTCAATGACTTATTTTTCAACGCGTGAGTTCAGGTCTTAAAATATATTTCAATGCCAGAGTTCAGATATCTAAATATCTCTCAACGCCAGAGTTAAGATGTCTTTAATTACCTTCAACGCCAGACTCCAGGTCTTTACATTTCTTTAAACGCCAAATGTTTAGATGTCTTTACATTTCTTTCAACGCCAGAGGTCAGGTAGCTTTAAATTTCTTTCAATGCCAGATACAGATTTATTCAAATTGCTTTCAACGCCAGAGTTCAGGTCTTTAAATATCTTTCAACGCCATTTTCTTTCAACGCTGGGGTCTAGATATCTTTAAGTTTATTTCAATGCCAGATTTCAGATGTCTGTAAATTTCTTATTCTGCCAGAGCTCAGATGTATTTAAATTTCTTTCAAAGCCAGATATCAAATGTCTTTAAACCCTTTCAACGAGAGAGCTTAGATGTCTTTGAAATGTTCAACGTCAGAGTAAAGATGTCTTTAGATCTTGTTCAATGCAAAAGTTCAGATGTATTCAAATTACTTCCACCAGTCTTAAAATCCATTTTATCGCTAGAGTAAATCTGTTTTTAAATGTCTTTCAACCTCAGAGTTCAGATCCCTTTAAATTTCTTTCAGCCCCAGATTCTGCTTTCTTTAAATATTTTTCAATCGCAGACATAAGATGTTTTTAAATTTCTTTCAATGCCAGAGTTCAGATGTATTTAATTTTTTTTGAATGTCCTAGTCTAGGCCTTGATATTTATTTCAGCGCCAGAGTTCAGGTGTCTTCAAATTTCTTTCAAAGCCAGAGTTCAGATGTTTTTGAATTTATATCAACTTCAGTGTTCAAATGTCTTTAAATTCAACACTGAAGCACATGAGTCTTTAATTTTCTTCCAGAGCAACACATCAGTTGTATTTTCTGAAAAAAGAGTTAATTTTTAACAAAGATTTTCTTCAAGCTGGAATTTACTATATCTTGATTTTTTACAAGCTGGTCATACTTTTTTTTCTTCCTTTTACTTCCAAACATAGTCATAAGTTGTTTTATACATATATCTATAAATTTTACAGAGCTAGAATTCTTTAGTCTTCAAATTTCTTTCAAATTTCTTTCCTATAGCTGTATTTTATTTCTAACAAGAATTAATTTTGTCTTTTTGTTTCAAAGCGGTTGTCAATTTTATTTCCATTTTCAGTTGAAGCTGATTTTGTTTTTAAATTCAGTTTTCTTTTAAAGCAAAAAATTTGTTCACACTACAGTTACTTGCCCAGGTCACACTCAGTCCTTCTGTATAAGCCTAGTGGTGCAGACACCATATGTAAGACTCGCATCAACCTTTTGCTTTATTTTTCATGAAACCTTTCGTTGTGTTGCGCATCTCAATCGATCACTTGCACTGAGTATCATTATTCAACAAATTATACTTTCAGACTAACAGTGAATACAGCATATATTTTCAGACGAATCCAATCAAATATATGACAAAACATTGTCACAGATAATTCTGTGAATCAATCAATTAAACTTTGATACCAACGATGGCCATGCACTGAACAGCCTTCGTGGAATCCTTCAAACAACATCTTCAAAGCTGTATGCCCTTTGAGACTCAGAATAGCTAAAATTCTTCCATTTAGATATCAAAGATGACTGTGGACTAAACAGCCATCTTGGAATTCTTCAAACAACATCTTCCAAACCATATGTCCTCTTGGGCAAAAATTTGATGATAGGCATCAGCCAAATAAGCCAAATGCTTAAATCGTTAAAGTCTTATACCAACAATAGTCATGCACTTAACATCCTTTCCCAACCCATATTTTCTCTTGAGCATAAAATTGATGGGAGTCTTCAAGGCAAAAAGGAAAGGAAAACTGCTTAAATTTTTCCATGGAGATATCAAAGTTGGCCATCCACTGAATAGCCATCTTTAAATTTTATTAACAAACATCTTCCTCCAAACCATATGTTCTCATGAGCAGAAAGTTGATTGGATGGGTCACGCTGGAAAGAGACTCAAAAATGCTTCTCCCATTCCACTCAGATACCAAAGATGCCCATGCACTTTACAGCTTTCATTGAATTCTTCAAACAACATCTTCAAAACTTTATGCACTCTTGAGAGTCAGAATAGCTAAATCCTTCCATTAATATATCAAAGATGGCCATGCACTAAACAGCCTTCTTGGAATTCTTCAAACAAAATCTTCCAACCCATATTTTCTCTTGAGCATTAAATGATGGGAGCCTTCAAGGCAAAATGAAGATCCAGAATTGCTTTGATCATTCCATTTAGATATCAAAGATGGCTATCCACTAAATAGACATCTTGAAATTCGTAAAACAACATCTTCCTCCGAACCATATGTCCTCATGGGCAAAAACTTCATTGGATAGGTCAGGTAAAAAAGACTTTGAAATTCTTCTTTCATTCCACTCAGATACCAAAGATGATCATGCAGTAAACAGCCTTCTTGGAATTTTTCAAAAAACTTCTTCCAACACATATTTTCTCTTGTGCAGAAACTTAATGGGAGGCATCATGCAATAAAATCATTCCATTCAGAAATCAACGATGGTCAAGAACTTAACAGGCATTGTTTGTTCTTTAAACATCATCTCTTCCATCCCATATATTCTATTGAGCATAAACATGGTGGGATGCGTAAGGCAACAGAGAGACTCAGAATAGCTACAATCATCCCATCCACACTTAGCAGATGGTCATGCACTTAACAGTCATCTTGGAATTCTTCAACCAACATCTTCTTCCAAGCTAAACGTCCTCTTGAACAAAAACTTGATTGAAGGCTTCCGGCAACATGAAGACTCAGAAATTGCTAAAATAATTCCAATTGCATATCAAAGATTGCCTAGAAATTAACAACCATCTTGGAATTATTCAAACATCATCATTTTCCAAACCATATATCCTCTTAAGTAGAATCTTGATGGGGGCAGCAAGAATGTACGTTACACAGAACTCCAAAATCATTCCATTATGATATCAAAGACGGCTCAGCATTACACAGCCATCATGAAATTCTTCAAAGAACGTCTGCCAAACCATATGTCCTCTTGGGGAGAAACTTGATGAGAGAAGCCAGGCAAAATAAATTCAGAATGGCTGGAACAGTTTTTTTCAGATATCAAAGAAGGGCATGCGCTAGTTATTCATCTTGAAATTCTTCCACAACATAGTGTGTTGATTATATTGATTCCTTACAGTGCCATCAGTTGTCTTAGTTTGTGCCAATTCCGGGTCATACCAACTTGTTATTCCCCACTCACATGGTCAATATAAAAAGGTGGGCTGTGTAATGCCTCAATGGCAAGGTTGCTTGTATCATTAATACAGTATAGCTTGAGGTTACAACCCAGGAAGATAAGTTTTAAATCCAGAGGCAACAGTTACAGAACTTAAGCCTGAAGCAATTCAGTTGTTGGCTGAGTACATGACAGTTCATTTTAAAAATATTGGGTCTGTCCATATTACAGATACTGAAATATTATTTCTCCACAAAATAATGTTTTAGTGTGCTGTTGTGTGGTATAATACCAAGAGTATAGAAAGGTCCGGTCATGTATATGTTTGAAAGGCTGAGCATGGTAAGGTAACTGTTCTGAACTGTTTAAAACTCAAGAAACCATCTGCATATTTTTAGAGCGCGGTGGCCATGTTTGTAGGGCATTAAACTAGGGATGGTAGACTCACAGCCAGCAGAATCATTGTGTTGTGCTACCATGGCAGCTATCTTCAGTACTTCAAATAATATATTTTTCCAAGCCATACATCCATTTGAGCAGACACTGGGGTAAAACAAAGACCCTGAATTGCCATCATGGAAATCTTCTAACGATTTCTTCTTCCAAACAATGCGTCCTCTTGAGCAGAAACCATGCAATATGGAGGCTCTGAATAAATAAACTCATTTATTCAAATATCAGGATGACCAAGAACTAAACAGCAATTTTGATATTATTCAAGCAGCATTTCCCTCCAAACCATATGTCTTCATAAGCAGAAATTTGTTTGGATGTGTCAGGTAAAAAAGAGACCCAGAAATCTTTCTTTCCTTCTGCCCTGATACATAAGATGGCCATGCACTAAACAGCCTTCTTGGAATTTTCAAACAACTTCTTCCAACCCACATATTCTTTTGAGCTGAAACTTGATAGGCGGCATCATGCAGCATGGAGGCTTAAAATAAATTAAATCATAAACAGCCATCTTGGAATTCTTCAAACAACATCTTCCAACCCATAATTTTTCTTGAGCATAAAATTGATGGGAGTCTTCAAGGCAAAATGGAGACCCAGAATTGCTTTAATCATTCCACTTAGATGTCAAAGATGGCCAACCATTGGAAAGTCATCTTGAAACTCTTCAAATAACATCTTCCTCCAAACCATATATCCTCATGAGCAGAAACTTGATTGGATGTGCCAGGCAAAAAAGAGACTCAGAATTGCTTCTTTCATTCTACTCAGATTCAAAAGATGGTCATGCACTAAACAGCCTTCTTTGAATTTTTCAAACAACTTCTTCCAACCATATATTGTCTTGCGCAGAAATTTATAGGGATTCATAATAAAACATGGAGACTCAAAATAAATCAAACCATTCCATTCAGATATGAGAACTAAACGACATTTTGATATTCTTCAATCAGCATCTTCCAACCCATATATTGTCTCAAGCAGAAACTTGATGGAATGCATCAGGCAACATGGAGACTCAGAATAGCTAAAATCATCCTATTTATATATCCAATATGTCCATGCACTAGTCAGCCGTCTTGGAATTCTTCAAACAACATCTTCCAAACCATATGTCCTCTTGGGCAAAAACTTGATGGTAGGCCTCAGCCAAAGAGCCAATTGCTTATATCATTATACTCTGATACCAACAATGGTTATGCACTTAACGACCTTCATAGAATTCTTCAAACAACATCGTCAAAGCTTTATGCCCTCTTGAGACTCAGAATAGCTAAAATCCTTCCATTTACATATCAAAGATGACCATGCATTAAACAGCCATCTTGGATGTCTTCAAACAACATCTTCCAACCAATATTTCCTCTTGAGTATAAAATCGATGGGAGTCTTCAAGGCGAAATGGAGACCCAGAATTTCTTAAATCATTCCATTCTGATATCAAAGATAGCCATCAACTAAATAGCCAACTTGAAATTCTACAAACAACTTCTTCCTCCAAACCACATGTCCTCATGAACAGAAACTTGACTGGATGAATCAGGCCAAAAAGAGACTTAGAAATGTTTCTTTCATTCCATTTAGATGCCAAAGATGACCATGCACTTTACAGCCCTCATCAAATTTTTTAAACAACATATTCCAAATTTTATGCCCTCTTGAGACTCAGAATAGCCTAAATCCTTCAATTTAGATATCAAAGATGGCCATGCACTAAACAGCCACCTTTGAATTCTTTAAACAACATCTTCCAACACATCTTTTCTTTTGAGAATAAAATTGATGGGAGTCTTCAAGGCAAATGGAGACCAAGAATTGCTTTAATCATTCCATTCAGTTATCATAGATGGCCATCCACTAAATAGCCATCTTGAAATGCTTCAAACAACATCTCTTTCGAACCATATCTCCTTATAAGCAGAAACTTGATTAGATAGGTCGAGCCAGAGAGAGACTTAGAAATGCTTCTTTTATTCCACTCAGATATCAAAGATGGTCATGCACTAAACATCCTTCTTTGAATTTTTCAAACAACTTCTTCCAACCCATATATTCTCTTGAGCAGAAACTTGATGGGATGCATCATGCAACCTGGAGACTCAGAAAAGATGGTCAAGAAGTTAACAGACATCTTTTTGTTCTTTAAACAAATCTCTTCTAACCCACAGATTCTATTGAGAAAAAACTTGGTAGGATGCGTCAGACCTTAGGGAGACTCAGAATAACTAAAATCACCCCATTCACACATAAAAGATGGCCATGCACTAAACAGTAATCTTGGAATTCTTCAATCAACATAGTCTTCTAAACCATACATCCTCTCAAACAGAAACTTGATGAAAGGCTAAGGGCAACATGGAGACTCAGAAATTGCTGAAACTATCCCAATTTCATATCAAAGATTGCCATGCACTTAACAGCAATCTTGGAATTCTTCAAACATCATCATCTTACAAACCATATATCCTCTTAAGCAGAAACTTGATGGCTAGGTTACACAGAAAAAGCCAAAATCAATCCATTAAGATGTCAAAGAGGGCTCTGCATTAAACAGCCATCCTAAAATTCTTCAAAGAACATCTTCCAAACTTTTATAAGTCCTCTTGAGGAGAAACTTGATGAGAGACGCCAGGCAAAATAAATTCAGAATGGCTTGAACAGTTTGTTTCATATATCAAATAAGGGCATGCACTAGTAATTCATTTTGAAATTCTTTAACAACATAGTGTGTTGATTATATAGGTTCTTCACAGTGCTATCAGTTGGCTGAGTTTGTGCCAATTCCTGGTCATACCCACTTGATTTTGGCCTGGCTTACATGGTCAATGTAAAAGGTGGGCTGTGTAATGCCTCAATGGCAAGGTTGCTTGTATCATCAATACAGCATAGCCTGAGGTTACAAGCCTGGTAGATGACTTTCAATTCCAGAGGCAACAGCTGCAGAACTTAAGCCTGAAGCAATCCAGTTGTTGACTGAGTACATGACAGTTCACTTTTTATATATATTGGGTTTGTCCATATTACAGATACTGAAATATTATTTCTCCACAAAATAATGTTTTAGTGTGCTGTCGTGTGGTACAATACCAATAAGTATAGAAAGGTCCAGTCATGTATATGTTTGAAAGACTGAGTGTGGTAAGGTTATTGTTCTGAACTGTTCAAAACTCAAGAAACCATCTGCATATTTATAGAAGACAGTGGCTTAGTTTGTAGGGCATTAGACTGGGGATTGTGGACTTACAGCCGGCAGGTTCATTGTGTTGTGCCACAATGGCAGCTGTCTTCAGTTCTTCAAACAATATCTTTTTTTCCAAAACAAATGTCGATTTGAGCGTAGACTAACGCAAAAAGAGACACTGAATTATTGCTCAAATCAATCCATTCAAATAACAAAGATGGCCATGCATAAAACAGCCATCTTGGAATTCTTTAAACAATTTCTTCTTGAAAACCATATGTTCTCTTGAGCAGAAAC
>OZ026519.1:208200-245585 GCA_964019695.1 Loripinus fragilis
CAGACAACATGAAGGCTCCAAATAAATAAACTCATTTTATTCAAATATCAGGTTGACCAAGAACTAAACAATATCTTCCTTCAAACCATATGTCCTCATGAGAAGCAAATTGATTGGATGCGTCAGACCAAAAAGGGACTCAAAAATGCTTCTTTCTTTCCTCTAAGATACAAGCGATTGGCAAGCACTAAACAGCCTTCTTGGAATTTTTTAAACAACCTCTTTCAACCCACATATTCTCTTGAGCAGAAACTCGATGGGAGGCATCATACAACATGGAGACTAAGAACAAATAAAATCATTAACAGCCATCTTGGAATTCTTCAAACAACAAATTCCAACCCTTATTTTCTCTTGAGCATTAAATTGATCAGAAACTTCAAGGCAAAGCGGAGGCCCAGGATTGCTTAAATCATTCCACTCAGATATCAAAGATAGCCATCCACTGAATAGTCATTTTGACATTCTTCAAAGAACATCTTCCTCCACACTATATGTCTTAATGAGGAGAAATACTTGATTGGATGTGCCAGGCAAAAAAGAGGATCAGAAATGCTTATTTCATTCTACTCAGATTCAAAAGATGGTCATGCACTAAACAACCTTCTTTGAATTTTTCAAACAACTTCTCCAAACCATTTATTGTCTTGCACAGAAATGTATAGGGATTCGTAATGCAACATGGAGACTGAGAAAAAAATCAAACCATTCCATTCAGATATCAGAAATTTACAACATTTTGATATTCTTCAAACAGCATCTTCCAAACCATATATTGTCTCAAACAGAAACTTGATGGAATGCATCAGGCAACATGGAGACTCAGAATAGCTAAAACCATCTTATTTATATATCCAATATGTCCATGCACTAAACAGCCATCTTGAAATTCATCAAACAACATCTTCCAAACCATATGCCCTCTTGGGCAAAAACTTGATGGTAGGCCTCAGCCAAAAAGCCAATTGCTTATATCATAACACTCTGATACTAACAATGGTTATGCACTTAACGACCTTCATGGACTTCTTCAAACAACATCTTCAAGGCTTTTTGCCCTCTTGAGATTCAGAATAGCTAAAATCCTTCCATTTAGATATCAAAGATGACCATGGACTAAACAGCCATCTTGGAAGCATTCAAACAACATCTTCCAACCCATATTTCTTCTTGAGCATAAAATCGATGGAGTTTTCAAGGCGAAATGGAGACCCAGAATTGTTTAAATCATTCCATTCAGATATGGAAGATGGCCATCAACTGAATAGCTATCTTGAAATTCTAAAAATGACTTCTTCCTCCAAACAAACACCAAACAGATATGGAAGATGGCCATCAACTGAATAGCTATCTTGAAATTCTAAAAATGACTTCTTCCTCCAAACAAACATCTGTCTTCATGAGCAGAAACTTGATTGGATGAATCAGGCCAAAAAGAGACTTAGAAATGTTTCTTTCATTCCATTTAGATACCAAAGATGGCCACGCACTTTTTCAGCCTTCATGGGCTTCTTCAAACAACATCTTCCAAAGTTTATGCCCTCTTGACACTCAGAATAGCCTAAATTCTTCAATTTAGATATCAAAGATGACCATGCACTAAGCAGCCATCTTTGAATTCTTCAAACAACATCTTCCACCCATATTTTCTTTTTAGCATAAAATTGATGTGAATCTTTAAGGCAAAAGGAGACCAAGAATTGCTTTAATCATTCCATTCAGATATCAAAGATTGCCATCCACTTAATAGCCATCTAGAAATGCGTCAATCAACATCTTCCTCCAAACCATATGTCCTCAAGAGCAGAAACTTGATTAGATAGATCAGGCCAAAAAGAGACTTAGAAATGCTTCTTTTATTCCTCTCAGATATCCAAGATGGTCATGGCAATAAACAGCCTTCATGGATTTTTCAAACAACTTCATCCAACCTATATATTCTCTTGAGCAGAAACTTGATGGGGGCATCATGTAATATGGAGACTCAGAAGAAATAAAAAAATTCCATTCAGAAATCAAAGATGGTCGAGAACTTAACAGGCATCTTGTTGTCCTTTAAACAACATCTCTTCCAACACATATATTATATTGACAAAAACCTTGTTGGGATGCGTCAGGCCTTAGAGAAGCTCAGAATAGCTAAAATCACCCCATTTACACATAAAAGATGGCCATGCATCAACAGCAATCTTGGAATTCTTCAATCAACATAGTCTTCCAAACCATACATCCTCTTGAACAGAAACTTGATGAAAG
The DNA here is from genome assembly GCA_964019695.1 of Loripinus fragilis. NCBI lineage: Eukaryota > Metazoa > Mollusca > Bivalvia > Lucinida > Lucinidae > Loripinus > Loripinus fragilis. Next base: position 210,457 of record OZ026519.1, read on the forward strand.
GCTTCCGGCATCAGGGAGACTCAGAAATTGCTGAAACCATCCCGATTTCATAGCAAAGATTGCCTAGCACTTAACAGCTTCTTGGAATTCTTCAAACTGCATCATCTTCCAAACAGTATATCCTCTCGAGCAGACACTTGATGGGAGGCAGCAGACAGCTAGGTTACACAGAATGCCAAAATCATTCCATTAAGATGTAAAAGAGGGCTCAGCATTAAACAGCCATCATAAAATTCTTCAACGAACATCTTCCAAACCTTTATAAGTCCTCTTGAGGAGAAACTTGATGAGAGACGCCAGGCAAAATAATTTCAGAATCGCTTGAACAGTTTGTTTCAGATATCAAAGAAGGTCATGCATTAGTTATTCATCTTGAAATTCTTCAACAACATAGCGTGTTGATTGTATAGGTTCTTTACAGTGCCATCAGTTGTCTGAGTTTGTGCCAATTCCTGGTCATACCCACTTGATTTTTGGCCTGGCTTACATGGTCAATGTAATAGGTGGGCTGTGTAATGCCTCAGTGGCAAGGTTGCTTGTATCATCAATACAGCATAGCCTGAGGTTACAAGCCTGGTAGATGACTTTCAAATCCAGAGGCAACAGCTACAGAACTTAAGCCTGAAGCAATTTAGTTGCTGACTGAGTACATGACAGTTCACTTTTTATATATATTGGGTTTGTCCATATTACAGATACTGAAATATTATTTCTCCACAAAATAATGTTTTAGTGTGCTGTCGTGTGGTACAATACCAATAAGTATAGAAAAGTTCGGTCATGTATATGTTTGAAAGACTGAGTGTGGTAAGCTTATTGTTCTGAACTGTTCAAAACTCAAGAAACCATCTGCATATTTATAGAAGACAGTGGCTAAGATTTTAGGGCATTAGACTGGGGATTGAGGACTTACACCCGGCAGGTTCATTGTCTTGTGCTACAATTGCAGCTGTCTTCAGTTCTTCAAACAATATCTTTTTTTTTCCAAAACAAATGTCGATTTGAGCGTAGACTAACCCAAAAAGGAGACACTGAATTATTGCTCAAATCAATCCATTCAAATATCAAAGATGGTCATGCATAAAGCAGCCATCTTGGAATTCTTTAAACAATTCCTTCTTGAAAACCATTTGTTCTCTTGAGCAGAAACCAGGCAACATGGAGGCTCAGAAAAAATAAACTCATTTTATTCAAATATCAGGTTGACCAAGAACTAAACAGCAGTCTTGATATTCTTCAAACAGCATCTTCCTCCAAACCCTATGTCCTCATGAGAAGAAAATTGATTGGGTGCGTCAGACCAAAACGGGACTCAAAAATGCTTCTTTCATTCCTCTCAGATACAAACGATTGGCATGCACTGAACAGCCTTCTTGGAATTTTTCAAACAACTTCTTCCAACTCACATATTCTCTTGAGCAGAAACTTGATGGGAGGCATCATACAACATGGAGACTAAGAACAAATAAAATCATAAACAGCCATCTTGGAATTCTTCAAACAACATATTCCAACCCTTATTTTCTCTTGAGCATTTAATTGATGGGAGTCTTCAAGGCAAAGCGGAGACCTAGAATTGCTTAAATCATTCCACTCAGATATCAAAGATAGCCATCCACTGAATAGTCATTTTAGAATTCTTCAAACAACATCTTCTTCCAAACTGTATGTCCTCTTGAGGAGAAACTTGATGAGAGAGGCCAGGCAAAATAAATTCAGAATGGCTTGAACAGTTTGTTTCAGATATCAAAGGAGGGCATGCACTAGTTATTCATTTTGAAATTCTTTAACAACATAGCGTGTTGATTATATAGGTTCCTCACAGTGCTATCAGTTGGCTGAGTTTGTGCCAATTCCTGGTCATACCCACTTGTTTTTTGCCCTGGCTTACATGGCCAATGTAAAAGGTGGGCTGTGTAATGCCTCAGTGGCAAGGTTGCTTGTATCATCAATACAGCATAGCCTGAGGTTACAAGCCTGGTAGATGACTTTCAAATCCAGTAGCAACAGCTGCAGAACTTAAGCCTGAAGCAATTCAGTTGTTGACTGAGTACATGACAGTTCACTTTTTATTTTTATATATATATATTAAGTATAGAAAGGTTCGGTCATGTATATGTTTGAAAGACTGAGTGTGGTAAGGTTATTGTTCTGAACTGTTCAAAACTCAAGAAAACATCTGCATATTTATAGAAGACAGTGGCTAAGTTTGTAGGGCATTAGACTGGGGATTGTGGACCTACAGCCGACCGGTTCATTGTGTTTTGCCACATTGGCAGCTGTCTTCAGTTCTTCAAACAATATCTTTTTTTCCAAAACAAATGTCGATTTGAGCGTAGACTAACGCAAAAAGGAGACACTGAATTATTGCTCAAATCAATCCATTTAAATATCAAAGATGGCCATGCATAAAACAGCCATCTTGGAATTCTTTAAACAATTTCTTCTTGAAAACCATATGTTCTCTTGAGCAGAAACCAGGCAACATGGAGGCTCAGTATAAATAAACCCATTTTATTCAAATATCAGGTGGACCAAAAACTAAACAGCATCTTCCTCCAAACCATATGTCCTCATGAGAAGAAAATTGATTGGATGCGTCAGACCAAAAAGGGACTCAAAAATGCTTCTTTCATTCCTCTCAGATACAAACGATTGGCATGCACTAAACAGCCTTCTTGGAATTTTTCAAACAACTTCTTCCAACTCACATATTCTCTTGCATTTAATTGATGGGAGTCTTCAAGGCAAAGCTGAGGCCCAGAATTGCTTAAATCATTCCACTCAGATATCAAAGATAGCCATCCACTGAATAGTCATTTTGAAATTCTTCAAAGAACATCTTCCTCCAAACTATATGTCTTCATAAGCAGAAATACTTGATTGGATGCGTCCGGCAAAAAAGAGGATCAGAAATGCTTATTTCATTCTACTCAGATTCAAAAGATGGTCATGCACTAAACAGCCTTCTTTGAATTTTTCAAACAACTGCTTCCAAACATATATTGTCTTGCACAGAAATGTATAGGGATTCGTAATGCAACATGGAGACTGAGAAAAAATCAAACAATTCCATTCAGATATCAGAAATTAACAACATTTTGATATTCTTCAAACAGCATCTTCCAAACCATATATTGTCTCAAACAGAAACTTGATGGAATGCATCAGGCAACATGGAGACTCAGAATAGCTAAAATCATCCTATTTATATATCCAATATGTCCATGCACTTAACAGCCATCTTGAAATTCTTCAAACAACATCTTCCAAACCACATGTCCTCTTGGGCAAAAACTTGATGGTAGGTCTCAGCCAAATAAGCCAATTGCTTATATCATAACACTCTGATACTAACAATGGTTATGCACTTAACGACCTTCATGGAATTCTTCAAACAACATCTTCAAAGCTTTTTGCCCTCTTGAGATTCAGAATAGCTAAAATCCTTCCATTTAGATACTAAAGATGACCATGAACTAAACAGCCATCTTGGAAGCATTCAAACAACATCTTCCAAGCCATATTTTCTCTTGAGCATAAAATCGATGGAGTCTCCAAGGCAAAATGGAGACCCAGAATTGCTTAAATCATTCCATTCAGATATGGAAGATGGCCATCAACTGAATAGCTATCTTGAAATTCTACAAACGTCTTCTTCCTCTAAACAAACACCTGTTTTCATGAGCAGAAACTTGATTGGATGAATCAGGCCAAAAAGAGACTTAGAAATGTGTCTTATATTCCATTTTAATACCAAAGATGGCCATGTGTACTTTTTCAGCCTTCATGGACTTCTTAAACAACATCTTCCAAAGTTTATGCCCTCTCGACACTCAGAATAGCTAAAATAGCCACAGATATGCATAATACTTCTCTCTACACTTCTTGTCTCAACTTACTCTTAGCGACATGTTTGCACTCTACTATTATTGTCTCCTCCTACTCTCAGCAACAGGTCAGTATCATTTATCTAAATACTCTCATTGTCTCTGCGAACTCTGATCAACAAGTCTAGGTCAATATTTTTGTACTCTTCTTGTCTCATCTTAGGCTCAGAAACAGGTCAGCATCATTCATCTCTATACTCTTTCTGTCTCATCTTACTCTTAGCAACAGGTTTGTGTCATTCTTATCTCTGCTATTCTTGTCTTGTCTTACTCTTTACTGTTGTTTGCATATTTTTTCTCTACTCTTCTCATCTCATCTTACTCTTTGTGATTGGTTTGCATCAATCTCCTCTCTACTCATCTGATATCGTCTTACTCTTACCAATAGGTCTCTGCCATAATTCTTTCTGTCCTTCTTGTCTTGTCTTACTCTTAGCAAAAGGTCTGCCTCGTTCTTCTCTGTACTTTTCTTTTCTCATCTTTCTATTAGCAACAAATCTGCGTCGTTCTTCTCTGTACTTTCTGTCTTATCTTACTTTTAATAAAGGGAAGCATCATTTATCTCTCTACTCTCCTTGTCTTATCTTACTCTTAGCAACAGGCCTGCATAATTCATCTCTCTACTCTTATTGTCAGTTCTTCTCTTAGCAACAGGTCAGAATCTTTTCAAATCTACCCCTCTTGTCTCCTCATACTCTAAACTATATATCAGTGTAATTCTTCTCTCGACTGTTCTTGTTTCTGGTTACTCTTAGCAACAGGTCTACAGGATTCTTCTCTCTACTCTCCTTGTCTCATCATTGATAGAGTGTCTCCTGCATCTGCTGTCTGATAGAGAGACTCCTGCATCTGCTGTCTGATAGAGAGACTCCTGCATCCGCTGTCTAATAGAGTGTCTCCTGCATCCGCATTCTGATAGAGAGACTTCTGCATCCGCTGTCTGATAGAGTGTCTCCTGCGTCCGCTGTCTTATAGAGACACTCCTGCATCCGCTGGCTGATAAAGTCTCCTGCATCCGCTGTCTGATAGTGTCTCCTGCATCCACTGTCTGACAGAAAGACTCCTGCATCCGCTGTCTAATAGAGCGTCTCCTGCATCTGCTGTCTGATAGAGAGACTTCTGCATTCGCTGTCTGATACATTGTCTCCTGCATCCGCTGTCTTATAGAGAGACTCCTGCATCCGCTGTCTAATAGAGCGTCTCCTGCATCTGCTGTCTGATATAGAGACTTCTGCATCCGCGGTCTGATAGAGTGTCTCCTGCCTCCGCTGTCTGATAGAGAGACTTCTGCATCCGCTGTCTGATAGAGTGTCTCCTGCATCCGCTGTCTGATAGAGATACTTCTAAATCCGCTGTCTGATAGAGAGACTTCTGCATCTGCTGTCTGATAGAGTGTCTCCTGCATCCGCTGTCTGATAGAGATACTTCTGCATCCGCTGTCTGATAGAGTGTCTCATGCATCCGCTGTCTGATATAGAGACTTCTGCATCCGCGGTCTGATAGAGTGTCTCCTGCCTCCGCTGTCTGATAGAGAGACTTCTGCATTCGCTGTCTGATAGAGTGTCTCCTGCATCCGCTGTCTGATAGAGATACTTCTAAATCCGCTGTCTGATAGAGAGACTTCTGCATCTGCTGTCTGATAGAGTGTCTCCTGCATCCGCTGTCTGATAGAGATACTTCTGCATCCGCTGTCTGATAGAGTTTCTCATGCATCCGCTGTCTGATAGAGAGACTTCTGCATCCGCTGTCTGATAGATTGTCTCCTGAATCTGATGTCTGATGGAAGTACTCCTTCATCCGCTGTCTGAAAGAGAGACTTCTGCATCCGCAGTCTGATAGAGTGTCTACTTCGTCCGCTGTCTGATAGAGAGACTTCTGCATCCGCTGTCTGATAGAGATACTTCTAAATCCGCTGTCTGATAGAGAGACTTCTGCATCTGCTGTCTAATAGAGTGTCTCCTGCATCCGCTGTCTGATTGAAAGACTCCTGCATATGCTGTCTGATAGAGTGTCTCCTGCATCCGCTGTCTGATAGAGACACTCCTGCATCCGCTGGCTGATAGAGTGTCTCCTGCATCCGCTCTCTGATAGAGAGACTCCTGCATCCGCTGGCTGATAGATTGTCTCTTGCATCCGCAGTCTGATAGAGTGTCTCCTGCATCCGCTGTCTGATAGAGTGTCTCCTGCATCCGCTGGCCGATAGATTGTCACCTGCATCCGCAGTCTGATAGAGTGTCTCCTGCATCCGCTGTCCGATAGAGTGTCTCCTGCATCTGCTGTCTGATAGAATGTCTCCTGCATCGGCTGTCTGATAGAGAGACTTCGGCATCTGCTGTCTGATAGAGAGACTTCTGCATCCGCTGTCTGACTGAGTGTGTGATAGAGTGGATGCAGGAGACACTCTATCAGACATCGGAGGCAGGAGTCTCTCTATCAGACAGCGGATGCAGAAGTCTCTCTATCCAACAGCGGATGCATTTGTCTCTCTATCAGACAGCGGATGCAGAAGACACTCTATCAGACAGCGGATGCAGAAGTCTCTCTATCAAACAGCGGTTGCAGAAGTCTCTCTATCAGACAGCGGATACAGAGAGACAATCTATCAGACAGCAGCTGCATCTGATAGAGTGTCTCCTGCATCTGATGTCTGATTGAAATACCCCTGCATCCGCTGTGTGATAAAGAGACTTCTGCATCTGCTGTCTGATAGAGTGTCTCCTGCATCCACTGTCTGATAAAAGTGTATCCTGCATCTGCTGTCTGATAGAGAGACTTTTGCATCCGCTGTCTGATAGAGTGTCTCCTACATCCACTGCCTGATAGAGAGACTTCTGCATCCGCTGTCTGATAGAATGTCTCCTGCATCCGCTGTCTGATAGAGACTTCTGCATCCGCTGTGTTATAGAGAGACTTCTGCAACTGCTGTCTAATGGAGAGACTCCTGCATCCGCTGTCTGAAAGAGAGACTTCTGCATCCGCTGTGTGATAAGTGCGTTTCCTGCATCCGCTGTCTGATAGAGAGGTTTCTGCATCCGCTGTCTGATAGAATGTCTCCTACATCCACTGTCTGATGAAGAGACTCCTGCATCCGCTGGCTGATAGAGTGTCTCCTGCATCTGATGTCTGATTGAGAGACCACTGCATCCGCTGTGTGATAGAGAGACTTCTGCATCAGCTGTCTGATAGAGTGTCTCCTGCATCCGCTGTCTGATTGAGAGACTCCTGCATCCGCTGTCTGATAGAGAGACTTCTGCATATGCAGTCTGAGAGAGTGTCTCCTGCATCCGCTGTCTGATAGAGAGACTTCTGCATCCGCTGGCTGATAGAGTGTCTCCTGCATCCGCTCTCTGATAGAAAAACTCCTGCATCCGCTGGCTGATAAAGTGTCTCCTGCATCCGCTGTCTGATAGAGTGTCTCCTGCATCCGCTGGCTGATAGATTGTCTCCTGCATCCGCAGTCTGATAGAGTGTCTCCTGCATCCGCTGTCTGATAGAGTGTCTCCTGCATCTGCTGTCTGATAGAATGTCTCCTGCATCGGCTGTCTGATACAGAGACTTGTGCATCCGCTGTCTGATAGAGTGTCTCCTTTATCCGCTGTCTGATAGATAGACTCCTGCATCCGCTGTCTGATAGAGAGACTTCTGCATCCGCTGTCTGATAGAGAGACTCCTGCATCCGTTGTCTGATAGAGTGTCTCCTGCATCCGCTGTCTGATAGAGTGTCTCCTGCATCCGCTGTCTGATAGAGTGTCTCCTGCATCCGCTGTCTGATAGAAAGACTTCTGCATCCGCTGTCTGATAGAGTGTCTCCTACATCTGCTGTCTGAAAGAGAGACTTCTGCATCCGCTGTTTGATAGAGAAACTTATGCATCCACTGTCTGATAGAGAGACGCCTGCCTCTGCTGTCTGATAGAGATACTTCTGCATCCGCTGTCTGATAGAGAGACTCCTGCATCCGTTGTCTGATAGAGTGTCTCCTGCATCCGCTGTCTGATAGAGTGTCTCCTGCATCCGCTGTCTGATAGAGTGTCTCCTGCATCCGCTGTCTGATAGAAAGACTTCTGCATCCGCTGTCTGATAGAGTGTCTCCTACATCTGCTGTCTGAAAGAGAGACTTCTGCATCCGCTGTTTGATAGAGAAACTTATGCATCCACTGTCTGATAGAGAGACGCCTGCCTCTGCTGTCTGATAGAGATACTTCTGCATCCGCTGTCTGATCTAGAGACTCCTGCATCCGCTGTCTGATATGGTGTCTCCTGCATCCGCTGTCTTATAGAGTGTCTCCTGCATCCGCTGTCTGATAGAGTGTCTCCGGCATCCACTCTATCAGACACTCTATCAGACAGCGGATGCAGAAGTCTCTATCAGACAGCGAATGCAGGAGTCTCTCTATCAGACAGCGGATACAGAAGTATCTCTATTAGTCAGCGAAGGCGGGAATCTCTCTATCAGACAGCGGATGCAGAAGTCTCTTTATCAGACAGCGGATGCAGGTGTCTCTCTATCAGACAGCGGATGCAGAAGACACTCTATCAGACAGCGGCTGCATCTGATAGTGTCTCCTGCATCTGATGTCTGATTGAGAGACCCCTGCATCCGCTGTGTGATAGAGAGACCTCTGCATCCGCTGTCTGATAGAGTGTCTCCTGCATCCGCTAGCTGATAAGAGTGTCTCCTGCATCCGCTGTCTGATAGAGAGACTTCTGCATCCGCTGTCTGATAGAGTGTCTCCTACATCCACTGTCTGATAGAGACTTCTGTATCCGCTGTCTGATAGAATGTCTCCTGCATCCGCTGTCTGATAGAGACTCCTGCATCCGCTGTCTGATAGAGAGACTCCTGCAACTGCTGTCTGATGGAGAGACTCCTGCATCCGCTTTCTGAAAGAGAGACTTCTGCATCCGCTGTGTGATAATAGTGTTTCCTGCATCCGCTGTCTGATAGAGAGGTTTCTGCATCCGCTGTCTGAAAGATTGTCTCTTACATCCACTGTCTGATGGAGAGACTCCTGCATCCGCTGGCTGATAGAGTGTCTCCTGCTTCTGATGTCTGATTGAGAGACCCCTGCATCCGCTGTTTGATAGAGAGACTTCTGCATCCACTGTCTGATAGAGTGTCTCCTGCTTCCGCTGTCTGATAAGAGTGTCTCCTGCATCCGCTGTCTGATAGAGAGACTTCTGCATCCGCTGTCTGATAGAGTGTCTCCTACATCCACTGTCTGATAGAGAGACTTCTGCATCCGCTGTCTGATAGAATGTCTCTTGCGTCTGCTGTCTGATAGAGAAACTCCTGCATCCGCTGTTTGAAAGAGAGACTTCTGCATCCACTGTCTGATAGAGAGACTCCTGCAACTGCTGTCTGATGGAGAGACTCCTGCATCCGCTGTCTGAAAGAGAGACTTCTGCATCCGCTGTGTGATAAGAGTGTTTCCTGCATCCGCTGTCAGATAGAGAGGTTTCTGCATCCGCTGTCTGATAGAGTGTCTCCTACATCCACTGTTTGATTGAGAGACTCCTGCATCCGCTGGCTGATAGAGTGTCTCCTGCATCCGCTGGTCTGATAGATGGACTCCTGCATCCGCTGGCTGATAGAGTGTCTCCTGCATCCGCAGTCTGATAGAGTGTCTCCTGCATCCGCTGTCTGATAGAGGGACTCCTGCATCCGCTGTCTGCTAGAGTGTCTCCAGCATCCGCTGTCCGATTGAGAGACTCCTGCATCCGCTGGCTGATAGAGTGTCTCCTGCATCCGCTGTCTGATAGAGAGACTTCTGCATCCGCTGTTTGATAGAGTGTCTGATAGAGTGGATGCAGGGGACACTCTATCAGACAGCGGATGCAGAAGTCTGTCTATCAGACAGCGGATGCAGGAGTCTCTCTATCAGACAGCTTATGCAGGAGACACTCTAATACACAGCGGATGCAGATGTCTCAATCAAACAGCGGATGCAGAAGTCTCTCTATCAGACAGCGGCTGCATCTGATAGAGAGTCTCCTGCATCCGTTTTCTAATTGAGAGACTCCTGCATCCGCTGTGTGATAGAGAGACTTCTGCATCCGCTGTCTGCAAGAGTGTCTCCTGCATCCGTTGTGTGATAAAAATGTTCCTGCATCCGCTGTGTGATAGAGGGGTTTCTGCATAAACTGTCTGATAGAGTGTCTCCTACATCCACAGTCTGATAGAGAGACTTCTGCATCCGCTGTCTGATAGAATGTCTCCTGCATCCGTTGTCTGATAGAGAGACTTCTGCATCCGCTGTCTGATAGAGTGTCTCCTGCATCCGCTGACTGATAGAGTGTCTCCTGCATCCGCTGTCTGAAGAGAGACTTCTGCATCCGCTTTCTGATATAGTGTCTCCTGCATCTGCTGTCTGAAAGAGAGACTTCTGCATCCCCTGTCCGATATAGTGTCTCCTGAATCCGCTGTCTGATAGAGAGACTCCTGCATCCGCTGTCTGATAGAGTGTCTCCTGCATCCTCTGTCTGATAGAGAGAATCCTGCATCCGCTGTCAGATAGAGAGGTTTCTGCATCCGCTGTCTGATAGAGTGTCTCCTACATCCACTGTTTGATTGAGAGACTCCTGCATCCGCTGGCTGATAGAGTGTCTCCTGCATCCGCTGGTCTGATAGATGGACTCCTGCATCCGCTGGCTGATAGAGTGTCTCCTGCATCCGCAGTCTGATAGAGTGTCTCCTGCATCCGCTGTCTGATAGAGGGACTCCTGCATCCGCTGTCTGCTAGAGTGTCTCCAGCATCCGCTGTCCGATTGAGAGACTCCTGCATCCGCTGGCTGATAGAGTGTCTCCTGCATCCGCTGTCTGATAGAGAGACTTCTGCATCCGCTGTTTGATAGAGTGTCTGATAGAGTGGATGCAGGGGACACTCTATCAGACAGCGGATGCAGAAGAAACTCTATACGACAGCGGATACAGAAGTATCTCTATCAGACAGCGGAAGCAGGAGTCTCTCTATCAGACAGCGGATGCAGAAGTCTGTCTATCAGACAGCGGATGCAGGAGTCTCTCTATCAGACAGCTTATGCAGGAGACACTCTAATACACAGCGGATGCAGATGTCTCAATCAAACAGCGGATGCAGAAGTCTCTCTATCAGACAGCGGCTGCATCTGATAGAGAGTCTCCTGCATCCGTTTTCTAATTGAGAGACTCCTGCATCCGCTGTGTGATAGAGAGACTTCTGCATCCGCTGTCTGCAAGAGTGTCTCCTGCATCCGTTGTGTGATAAAAATGTTCCTGCATCCGCTGTGTGATAGAGGGGTTTCTGCATAAACTGTCTGATAGAGTGTCTCCTACATCCACAGTCTGATAGAGAGACTTCTGCATCCGCTGTCTGATAGAATGTCTCCTGCATCCGTTGTCTGATAGAGAGACTTCTGCATCCGCTGTCTGATAGAGTGTCTCCTGCATCCGCTGACTGATAGAGTGTCTCCTGCATCCGCTGTCTGAAGAGAGACTTCTGCATCCGCTTTCTGATATAGTGTCTCCTGCATCTGCTGTCTGAAAGAGAGACTTCTGCATCCCCTGTCCGATATAGTGTCTCCTGAATCCGCTGTCTGATAGAGAGACTCCTGCATCCGCTGTCTGATAGAGTGTCTCCTGCATCCTCTGTCTGATAGAGAGAATCCTGCATCCGCTGTCTGATAGAGTGTCTCATGCATCGGCTGTTTGAAAGAGAGACTTTTGAATCCGCTGTCTGATAGAATGTCTCCTGCATCCGCTGTCTGATAGAGGACTCCTTCATCCGCTGTCTGATAGAGAGACTTCTGCATCCGCTGTCTGATAGAGTGTCCCCTGCATCCGCTGTCTGATAGAGAGACTTCTGCGTCCGCTCTTGGATAGAGTGTCTACTGCATCCGCTGTCTGATAGAGAGACTTCTGCATCCTCTTTCTTATAGAGTGTCTCCTGCATCCGCTGTCTGATAGAGAGACTTCTGCATCTGCTGTCTGATAGAGTGGCTCCTGCCTCCGCTTTCTGATAGAGAGACTTCAGCATCCGCTGTTTGATAGAGTGTCTCCTACATCCACAGTCTGATAGAGAGACTTCTGCATCCGCTGTCTGATAGAATGTCTCCTGCATCCGTTGTCTGATAGAGAGACTTCTGCATCCGCTGTCTGATAGAGTGTCTCCTGCATCCGCTGTCTGATAGAGAGACTTCTGCATCCGCTGTTTGATAGAGTGTCTGATAGAGTGGATGCAGGGGACACTCTATCAGACAGCGGATGCAGAAGAAACTCTATACGACAGCGGATACAGAAGTATCTCTATCAGACAGCGGAAGCAGGAGTCTCTCTATCAGACAGCGGATGCAGAAGTCTGTCTATCAGACAGCGGATGCAGCAGTCTCTCTATCAGACAGCTTATGCAGGAGACACTCTAATACACAGCGGATGCAGATGTCTCAATCAAACAGCGGATGCAGAGGACACTCTATCAGACAGCGGCTGCATCTGATAGAGAGTCTCCTGCATCCGTTTTCTAATTGAGAGACTCCTGCATCCGCTGTGTGATAGAGAGACTTCTGCATCCGCTGTCTGCAAGAGTGTCTCCTGCATCCGTTGTGTGATAAAAATGTTCCTGCATCCGCTGTGTGATAGAGAGGTTTCTGCATAAACTGTCTGATAGAGTGTCTCCTACATCCACAGTCTGATAGAGAGACTTCTGCATCCGCTGTCTGATAGAGTGTCTCCTGCATCCGCTGACTGATAGAGTGTCTCCTGCATCCGCTGTCTGAAGAGAGACTTCTGCATCCGCTTTCTGATATAGTGTCTCCTGCATCTGCTGTCTGAAAGAGAGACTTCTGCATCCGCTGTCCGATATAGTGTCTCCTGAATCCGCTGTCTGATAGAGAGACTCCTGCATCCACTGTCTGATAGAGTGTCTCCTGCATCCTCTGTCTGATAGAGAGAATCCTGCATCCGCTGTCTGATAGAGTGTCTCATGCATCGGCTGTTTGAAAGAGAGACTTTTGAATCCGCTGTCTGATAGAATGTCTCCTGCATCCGCTGTCTGATAGAGGACTCCTTCATCCGCTGTCTGATAGAGAGACTTCTGCATCCGCTGTCTGATAGAGTGTCCCCTGCATCCGCTGTCTGATAGAGAGACTTCTGCGTCCGCTCTTGGATAGAGTGTCTACTGCATCCGCTGTCTGATAGAGAGACTTCTGCATCCTCTTTCTTATAGAGTGTCTCCTGCATCCGCTGTCTGATAGAGAGACTTCTGCATCTGCTGTCTGATAGAGTGGCTCCTGCCTCCGCTTTCTGATAGAGAGACTTCAGCATCCGCTGTTTGATAGAGTGTCTCCTACATCCACAGTCTGATAGAGAGACTTCTGCATCCGCTGTCTGATAGAATGTCTCCTGCATCCGTTGTCTGATAGAGAGACTTCTGCATCCGCTGTCTTATAGAGTGTCTCCTGCATCCGCTGTCTGATAGAGAGACTTCTGCATTGGCTGTCTGATAGAGTGTCTCCTGCATCCGCTGTCTAATAGAGAGACTTCTGCATCAGCTGTCTGATAGAGTGCCTCCTGCATCCGCTGTCTGATTGAGATACTTCTGCATCCGCTGTCTGATAGAGTGTCTCCTGCATCCGCTGTCTGATAGAGAGACTTCTGCATCCGCTGTCTGATAGAGTGTCTCCTGCATCCGCTGTCTGATAGAGAGACTCCTTCATCCGCTCTCTGAAAGAGAGACTTCTGCATCCGCTGTCTGATAGAGAGACTCCTGCATCTGCAGTCTAATATAGTGTCTACTGCATACGCTGTCTGATAGAGAGACTTCTGCATCCGCTGTCTGATAGAGTGTCTCCTGCATCCGCTGTCTGATAGAGAGACTTCTGCATCTGCTGTCTGATAGAGTGTCTCCTGCCTCCGCTTTCTGATAGAGAGACTTCAGCATCCGCTGTTTGATAGAGTGTCTCCTGCATCCGCTAGCTAATAGAGAGACTTCTGTATCCGCTGTCTGATAGGGTGTCTCCTGCATCCGCTGTCTGATAGGGTGTCTCCTTCATCCGCTGTCTGATTGAGAGACTCCTGCATCCGCTGACTGATAGAGAGACTTCTGCATATTTTGTCTGATAGAGTGTCTCCTGCATCCGCTGTATGATAAAGAGATTCCTGATTCCGCTGGCTGATAGAGTGTCTCCTGCATCCGCTGGGCTGATAGAGAGACTCCTGCATCCGCTGGCTGATAGAGTGTCTGTCTCCTGCATCCGCTGTCTGATAGAGGGACTCCTGTATCTGCTGTCTGATAGAGAGACTCCTGCATCCGCTGGCTGATAGAGTATCTCCTGCATCTGCTGGCTGATAGAGTGTCTCCTGCATCCGCTCTCTGATAGAGAGATTCCTGCATCCGTTGGCTGATAGAGTGTCTCCTGCATCCTCTGTCTGATAGAGTGTCTCCTGTATCCGCTGGCTGATAGATTGTCTCCTGCATCCGCAGTGTGTTATAGTGTCTCCTGCATCCGCTGTCTGATTGAATGTCTCCTGCATCCGCTGTCTGATAGAGAGACTTCTGCATCCGCTGTCTGATGGAGTGTCTCCTACATCCGCTGTGTGATAGAGAGACTTCTGCATCCGCTGTCTGATAGAGTGTCTCCTGCATCCGCTGTATGATAAAGAGATTCCTGATTCCGCTGGCTGATAGAGTGTCTCCTGCATCCGCTGGGCTGATAGAGAGACTCCTGCATCCGCTGGCTGATAGAGTGTCTGTCTCCTGCATCCGCTGTCTGATAGAGGGACTCCTTTATCCGCTGTCTGATAGAGTGTCTCCTGCATCCGCTGTCTGATGGAGAGACTCCTGCATCCGCTGGCTGATTGAGTAACTCCTGCATCCGCTGTCTGATAGAGAGACTTCTGCATCTGTTGTCTGATAGAGTGTCTGATAGAGTGAATGCAGGAGACACTCTATCAGACAGTGGATGCAGAAGTCTCTCTATCAGACAACGGATGCAGGAGACACTCTATAAGACAGCGGATGCAGGAGACACTCTATCAGTCAGCGGATACAGAAGTATCTCTATCAGACAGCGGAGGCAGGAGTCTCTCTATCAGACAGCGGATGCAGAAGTCTTTCTATCAGACAGCGGATGCAGGAGTCTCTCTGTCAGACAGCGGATGCAGAAGTCTCTCTATCACCTAGCGGATGCAGAAGACACTCTATCAGACAGCGGCTGCATCTGATAGAGTGTCTCCTGCATCCGTTATCTGATTGAGAGACTCCTGCATCCACTATGTGATAGAGAGACTTCTGCATCCGCTTTCTGATAGAGTGTGTCCTGCATCCGCTGTGTGATAAGAGTGTTTCCTGCATCCGCTGTCTGATAGAGAGGTTTCTGCATCCGCTGTCTGATAGAGTGTGTCCTACATCCACTGTCTGATAAAGAGACTCCTGCATCCGCTGTCTGATAGAGAGACTCCTTCATCCGCTCTCTGAAAGAAAGACTTCTGCATCCTCTGTCTGATAGAGAGACTCCTGCATCCGCAGTCTGATCGAGTGTCTCCTGCATCGGCTGTCTGATAGAGAGACTTCTGCATCCACTGTCTAATAGATTGTCTCCTGCATCCGCTGTCTGATAGAGAGACTTCTGCATCTGCTGTCTGATAGAGTGTCTTCTGCCTCCGCTTTCTGATAGAGAGACTTCAGCATCCGCTGTTTTATAGAGTGTCTCCTGCATCTGCTGTCTAATAGAGAGACTCCTGCATCCGCTGTCTGATAGGGTGTCTCCTGCATCCGCTGTCTGATAGAGTGTCTCCTTCATCCGCTGTCTGATTGAGAGACTCCTGCATCCGCTGACTGATAGAGAGACTTCTGCATATGCTGTCTGATAGAGTGTCTCCTGCATCTGCTGTCAGATAGAGAGACTTCTGCATCCGCTGGCTGATAGAGTGTCTCCTGCATCCGCTCTCTGATAGAAAAACTCCTGCATCCGCTGGCTGATAGAGTGTCTCCTGCATCCGCTGTCTGATAGAGTGTCTCCTGCATCCGCTCTCTGATAGAGAGACTCCTGCATCCGTTGGCTGATAGAGTGTCTCCGGCATCCGCAGTCTGATAGAGTGTCTCCTGCATCCGCTGTCTGATAGAATGTCTTCTGCATCCGCTGTCTGATAGAATGTCTCCTGCATCCGCTGTATGATAGAGAGATTCCTGATTCCGCTGGCTGATAGAGTGTCTCCTTCATCCGCTGGGCTGATAGAGAGACTTCTGCTTCCGCTGGCTGATAGAATGTCTCCTGCATCCGCAGTGTGATATAGTGTCTCCTGCATCGGCTGTCTGATAGAGTGTATCCTGCATCCGCTGTCTAATAAAGAGACTTCTGCATCAGCTGTCTGATAGAGTGCCTCCTGCATCTGCTGTCTGATTGAGATACTTCTGCATCCGCTGTCTGATAGAGTGTCTCTTGCATCCGCTGTCTGATAAAGAGACTTCTGCATCCGCTGTCTGATAGAGTGTCTCCTGCATCCGCTGTCTGATAGAGAGACTCCTTCATCCGCTGTCTGATAGAGTGTCTCATGCATCCGCTGTCTGATAGAGAGACTTCTGCATCCGCTGTCTGATAGAGTGTCTCCTGCATCCGCTGTCTGATAGAGAGTCTCCTTCATCCGCTCTCTGAAAGGGAGACTTCTGCATCCGCTGTCTGATAGAGAGACTCCTGCATCCGCAGTCTGATAGAGTGTCTCCTGCATACGCTGTCTGATAGAGAGACTTCTGCATCCGCTGTCTGATATAGTGTCTCCTGCATCCGCTGTCTGATAGAGAGACTTCTGCATCTGCTGTCTGATAGAGTGTCTCCTGCCTCCGCTTTCTGATAGAGAGACTTCAGCATCCGCTGTTTGATAGAGTGTCTCCTGCATCCGCAGTCTAATAGAGAGACTTCTGCATCCGCTGTCTGATAGGGTGTCTCCTGCATCCGCTGTCTGATAGAGTGTCTCCTTCATCCGCTGTCTGATTGAGAGACTCCTGCATCCACTGACTGATGGAGAGACTTCTGCATATGCTGTCTGATAGAGTGTCTCCTGCATCTGCTGTCTGATAGAGAGACTCCTGCATCCGCTGGCTGATAGAGTGTCTCCTGCATCCGCTGGCTGATAGAGTGTCTCCTGCATCCGCTCTTTGATAGAGAGACTCCTGCATCCGTTGGCTGTTAGAGTGTCTCCTGCATCCGCTGTCTGATAGAGTGTCTCCTGCATCCGCTGGCTGATAGATTGTCTCCTGCATCCGCAGTCTGATAGAGTGTCTCCTGCATCTGCTGTCTGATAGAATGTCTCCTGCATCGGCTGTCTGATAGAGAGACTTCTGCATCCGCTGTCTGATGGAGTGTCTCCTACATCCGCTGTGTGATAGAGAGACTTCTGCATTAGCTGTCTGATAGAGTGTCTCCTGCATCCGCTGTATGATAAAGAGATTCCTGATTCCGCTGGCTGATAGAGTGTTTCCTGCATCCGCTGGGCTGATACAGAGACTCCTGCATCCGATGGCTGATAGAGTGTCTCCTGCATCCGCAGTGTGATATAGTGTCTCCTGCATCCGCTGTCTGATAGAGGGACTCCTGTATCCGCTGTCTGATAGAGTGTCTCCTGCATCCGCTGTCTGATGGAGAGATTCCTGCATCCGCTGGCTGATTGAGTAACTCCTGCATCCGCTGTCTGATAGAGAGACTTCTGCATCTGTTGTTTTATAGAGTGTCTGATAGAGTGAATGCAGGAGACACTCTATCAGACAGTGGATGCAGAAGTCTCTCTATCAGACAACGGATGCAGGAGACACTCTATAAGACAGCGGATGCAGGAGACACTCTATCAGACAGCGGATACAGAAGTATCTATATCAGACAGCGGAGGCAGGAGTCTCTCTATCAGACAGCGGATGCAGAAGTCTCTCTATCTGACAGCGGATGCAGGAGTCTCTCTGTCAGACAGCGGATGCAGAAGTCTCTCTATCACCTAGCGGATGCAGAAGACACTCTATCAGACAGCGGCTGCATCTGATAGAGTGTCTCCTGCATCCGTTATCTGATTGAGAGACTCCTGCATCCACTGTGTGAAAGAGAGACTTCTGCATCCGCTTTCTGATAGAGTGTGTCCTGCATCCGCTGTGTGATAAGAGTGTTTCCTGCATCCGCTGTCTGATAGAGAGGTTTCTGCATCCGCTGTCTGATAGAGTATCTCCTACATCCACTGTCTGATAAAGAGACTCCTGCATCCGCTGTCTGATAGAGAGACTCCTTCATCCGCTCTCTGAAAGAGAGACTTCTGCATCCTCTGTCTGAAAGAGAGACTCCTGCATACGCAGTCTGATCGAGTGTCTCCTGCATCGGCTGTCTGATAGAGAGACTTATGCATCCGCTGTCTAATAGAGTGTCTCCTGCATCCGCTGTCTGATAGAGAGACTTCTGCATCTGTTGTCTGATAGAGTGTCTTCTGCCTCCGCTTTCTGATAGAGAGACTTCAGCATCCGCTGTTTGATAGAGTGTCTCCTGCATCTGCTGTCTAATAGAGAGACTCCTGCATCCGCTGTCTGATAGGGTGTCTCCTGCATCCGCTGTCTGATAGAGTGTCTCCTTCATCCGCTGTCTGATTGAGAGACTCCTGCATCCGCTGACTGAGAGAGAGACTTCTGCATATGCTGTCTGATAGAGTGTCTCCTGCATCTGCTGTCTGATAGAGAGACTCCTGCATCCGTTGGCTGATAGAGTGTCTCCTGCATCCGCTGGCTGATAGAGTGTCTCCTGCATCCGCTCTCTGATAGAGAGACTCCTGCATCCGTTGGCTGATAGAGTGTCTCCTGCATTCTTTGTCTGATAGAGTGTCTCCTGCATCCGCTGGCTGATAGATTGTCTCCTGCATCCGCAGTCTGATAGAGTGTCTCCTGCATCCGCTGTCTGATAGAATGTCTGACTGATAGAGAGACTTCTGCATATGCTGTCTGATAGAGTGTCTCCTGCATCTGCTGTCTGATAGAGAGACTCCTGCATCCGCTGTCTGATAGAGTGTCTCCTGCATCCGCTGTATGATAAAGAGATTCCTGATTCCGCTGGCTGATAGAGTGTCTCCTGCATCCGCTGGGCTGATACAGAGACTCCTGCATCCGATGGCTGATAGAGTGTCTCCTGCATCCGCAGTGTGATATAGTGTCTCCTGCATCCGCTGTCTGATAGAGGGACTCCTGTATCCGCTGTCTGATAGAGTGTCTCCTGCATCCGCTGTCTGATGGAGAGACTCCTGCATCCGCTGGCTGATTGAGTAACTCCTGCATCCGCTGTCTGATAGAGAGACTTCTGCATCTGTTGTCTGATAGAGTGTCTGATAGAGTGAATGCAGGAGACACTCTATCAGACAGTGGATGCAGAAGTCTCTCTATCAGACAACGGATGCAGGAGACACTCTATAAGACAGCGGATGCAGGAGACACTCTATCAGACAGCGGATACAGAAGTATCTCTATCAGACAGCGGAGGCAGGAGTTTCTCTATCAGACAGCGGATGCAGAAGTCTCTCTATCAGACAGCGGATGCAGGAGTCTCTCTGTCAGACAGCGGATGCAGAAATCTCTCTATCACCTAGCGGATGCAGAAAACACTCTATCAGACAGCGGCTGCATCTGATAGAGTGTCTCCTGCATCCGTTATCTGATTGAGAGACTCCTGCATCCACTGTGTGATAGAGAGACTTCTGCATCCGCTTTCTGATAGAGTGTGTCCTGCATCCGCTGTGTGATAAGAGTGTTTCCTGCATCCGCTGTCTGATAGAGAGGTTTCTGCATCCGCTGTCTGATAGAGTGTCTCCTACATCCACTGTCTGATAAAGAGACTCCTGCATCCGCTGTCTGATAGAGAGACTCCTTCATCCGCTCTCTGAAAGAGAGACTTCTGCATCCTCTGTCTGATAGAGAGACTCCTGCAACTGCTGTCTGATGGAGAGACTCCTGCATCCGCTGTCTGAAAGAGAGACTTCTGCATCCGCTATGTGATAAGAGTGTTTCCTGCATCCGCTGTCAGATAGAGAGGTTTCTGCATCCGCTGTCTGATAGAGTGTCTCCTACATCCACTGTTTGATTGAGAGACTCCTGCATCCGCTGGCTGATAGAGTGTCTCCTGCATCCGCTGGTCTGATAGATGGACTCCTGCATCCGCTGGCTGATAGAGTGTCTCCTGCATCCGCAGTCTGATAGAGTGTCTCCTGCATCCGCTGTCTGATAGAGGGACTCCTGCATCCGCTGTCTGATAGAGTGTCTCCAGCATCCGCTGTCCGATTGAGAGACTCCTGCATCCGCTGGCTGATAGAGTGTCTCCTGCATCCGCTGTCTGATAGAGAGACTTCTGCATCCGCTGTTTGATAGAGTGTCTGATAGAGTGGATGCAGGGGACACTCTATCAGACAGCGGATGCAGGAGAAACTCTATACGGCAGCGGATACAGAAGTATCTCTATCAGACAGCGGAAGCAGGAGTCTCTCTATCAGACAGCGGATGCAGAAGTCTGTCAATCAGACAGCGGATGCAGGAGTCTCTCTATCAGACAGCTTATGCAGGAGACACTCTAATACACAGCGGATGCAGATGTCTCAATCAAACAGCGGATGCAGAAGTCTCTCTATCAGACAGCGGATGCAGAGGACACTCTATCAGACAGCGGCTGCATCTGATAGAGAGTCTCCTGCATCCGTTTTCTAATTGAGAGACTCCTGCATCCGCTGTGTGATAGAGAGACTTCTGCATCCGCTGTCTGCAAGAGTGTCTCCTGCATCCGTTGTGTGATAAAAATGTTCCTGCATCCGCTGTGTGATAGAGAGGTTTCTGCATAAACTCTCTGATAGAGTGTCTCCTACATCCACAGTCTGATAGAGAGACGTCTGCATCCGCTGTCTGATAGAATGTCTCCTGCATCCGTTGTCTGATAGAGAGACTTCTGCATCCGCTGTCTGATAGAGTGTCTCCTGCATCCGCTGACTGATAGAGTGTCTCCTGCATCCGCTGTCTGAAGAGAGACTTCTGCATCCGCTTTCTGATATAGTGTCTCCTGCATCCGCTGTCTGAAAGAGAGACTTCTGCATCCGCTGTCCGATATAGTGTCTCCTGAATCCGCTGTCTGATAGAGAGACTTCTGCATTCGCTGTCTGATAGAGTGTCTCCTGCATCCTCTGTCTGATAGAGAGAATCCTGCATCCGCTGTCTGATAGAGTGTCTCATGCATCGGCTGTTTGAAAGAGAGACTTTTGAATCCGCTGTCTGATAGAATGTCTCCTGCATCCGCTGTCTGATAGAGGACTCCTTCATCCGCTGTCTGATAGAGAGACTTCTGCATCCGCTGTCTGATAGAGTGTCCCCTGCATCCGCTGTCTGATAGAGAGACTCCTTCATCCGCTCTCTGAAAGAGAGACTCCTGCATCCGCAGTCTAATAGAGTGTCTACTGCATACGCTGTCTGATAGAGAGACTTCTGCATCCGCTCTTGGATAGAGTGTCTACTGCATCCGCTGTCTGATAGAGAGACTTCTGCATCCTCTTTCTTATAGAGTGTCTCCTGCATCCGCTGTCTGATAGAGAGACTTCTGCATCTGCTGTCTGATAGAGTGGCTCCTGCCTCCGCTTTCTGATAGAGAGACTTCAGCATCCGCTGTTTGATAGAGTGTCTCCTACATCCACAGTCTGATAGAGAGACTTCTGCATCCGCTGTCTGATAGAATGTCTCCTGCATTCGTTGTCTGATAGAGGGACTTCTGCATCCGCTGTCTGATAGAGTGTCTCCTGCATCCGCTGTCTGATAGAGAGACTTCTGCATTGGCTGTCTGATAGAGTGTCTCCTGCATCCGCTGTCTAATAGAGAGACTTCTGCATCAGCTGTCTGATAGAGTGCCTCCTGCATCCGCTGTCTGATTGAGATACTTCTGCATCCGCTGTCTGATAGAGTGTTTCCTGCATCCGCTGTCTGATAGAGAGACTTCTGCATCCGCTGTCTGATAGAGTGTCTCCTGCATCCGCTGTCTGATAGAGAGACTCCTTCATCCGCTCTCTGAAAGAGAGACTTCTGCATCCGCTGTCTGATAGAGTGTCTCCTGCATCCGCTGTCTGATAGAGAGACTCCTTCATCCGCTCTCTGAAAGAGAGACTCCTGCATCCGCAGTCTAATAGAGTGTCTACTGCATACGCTGTCTGATAGAGAGACTTCTGCATCCGCTGTCTGATAGAGTGTCTCCTGCATCCGCTGTCTGATAGAGAGACTTCTGCATCTGCTGTCTGATAGAGTGTCTCCTGCCTCCGCTTTCTGATAGAGAGACTTCAGCATCCGCTGTTTGATAGAGTGTCTCCTGCATCCGCTAGCTAATAGAGAGACTTCTGTATCCGCTGTCTGATAGGGTGACTCCTGCATCCGCTGTCTGATAGAGTGTCTCCTTCATCCGCTGTCTGATTGAGAGACACCTGCATCCGCTGACTGATAGAGAGACTTCTGCATATTTTGTCTGATAGAGTGTCTCCTGCATCCGCTGTATGATAAAGAGATTCCTGATTCCGCTGGCTGATAGAGTGTCTCCTGCATCCGCTAGGCTAATAGAGAGACTCCTGCATCCGCTGGCTGATAGAGTGTCTGTCTCCTGCATCCGCTGTCTGATAGAGGGACTCCTGTATCTGCTGTCTGATAGAGAGACTCCTGCATCCGCTGGCTGATAGAGTGTCTCCTGCATCTGCTGGCTGATAGAGTGTCTCCTGCATCCGCTCTCTGATAGAGAGATTCCTGCATCCGTTGGCTGATAGAGTGTCTCCTGCATCCTCTGTCTGATAGAGTGTCTCCTGTATCCGCTGGCTGATAGATTGTCTCCTGCATCCGCAGTGTGTTATAGTGTCTCCTGCATCGGCTGTCTGATAGAATGTCTCCTGCATCCGCTGTCTGATTGAATATCTCCTGCATCCGCTGTCTGATAGAGAGACTTCTGCATCCGCTGTCTGATGGAGTGTCTCCTACATCCGCTGTGTGATAGAGAGACTTCTGCATCCGCTGTCTGATAGAGTGTCTCCTGCATCCGCTGTATGATAAAGAGATTCCTGATTCCGCTGGCTGATAGAGTGTCTCCTGCATCCGCTGGGCTGATAGAGAGACTCCTGCATCCGCTGGCTGATAGAGTGTCTGTCTCCTGCATCCGCTGTCTGATAGAGGGACTCCTTTATCCGCTGTCTGATAGAGTGTCTCCTGCATCCGCTCTCTGATGGAGAGACTCCTGCATCCGCTGGCTGATTGAGTAACTCCTGCATCCGCTGTCTGATAGAGAGACTTCTGCATCTGTTGTCTGATAGAGTGTCTGATAGAGTGAATGCAGGAGACACTCTATCAGACAGTGGATGCAGAAGTCTCTCTATCAGACAACGGATGCAGGAGACACTCTATAAGACAGCGGATGCAGGAGACACTCTATCAGACAGCGGATACAGAAGTATCTCTATCAGACAGCGGAGGCAGGAGTCTCTCTATCAGACAGCGGATGCAGAAGTCTCTCTATCAGACAGCGGATGCAGGAGTCTCTCTGTCAGACAGCGGATGCAGAAGTCTCTCTATCACCTAGCGGATGCAGAAGACACTCTATCAGACAGCGGCTGCATCTGATAGAGTGTCTCCTGCATCCGTTATCTGATTGAGAGACTCCTGCATCCACTATGTGATAGAGAGACTTCTGCATCCGCTTTCTGATAGAGTGTGTCCTGCATCCGCTGTGTGATAAGAGTGTTTCCTGCATCCGCTGTCTGATAGAGAGGTTTCTGCATCCGCTGTCTGATAGAGTGTCTCCTACATCCACTGTCTGATAAAGAGACTCCTGCATCCGCTGTCTGATAGAGAGACTCCTTCATCCGCTCTCTGAAAGAAAGACTTCTGCATCCTCTGTCTGATAGAGAGACTCCTGCATCCGCAGTCTGATCGAGTGTCTCCTGCATCGGCTGTCTGATAGAGAGACTTCTGCATCCACTGTCTAATAGATTGTCTCCTGCATCCGCTGTCTGATAGAGAGACTTCTGCATCTGCTGTCTGATAGAGTGTCTTCTGCCTCCGCTTTCTGATAGAGAGACTTCAGCATCCGCTGTTTTATAGAGTGTCTCCTGCATCTGCTGTCTAATAGAGAGACTCCTGCATCCGCTGTCTGATAGGGTGTCTCCTGCATCCGCTGTCTGATAGAGTGTCTCCTTCATCCGCTGTCTGATTGAGAGACTCCTGCATCCGCTGACTGATAGAGAGACTTCTGCATCCGCTGGCTGATAGAGTGTCTCCTGCATCCGCTCTCTGATAGAAAAACTCCTGCATCCGCTGGCTGATAAAGTGTCTCCTGCATCCGCTGTCTGATAGAGTGTCTCCTGCATCCGCTCTCTGATAGAGAGACTCCTGCATCCGTTGGCTGATAGAGTGTCTCCGGCATCCGATGTCTGATAGAGTGTCTCCTGCATCCGCTGGCTGATAGATTGTCTCCTGCATCCGCAGTCTGATAGAGTGTCTCCTGCATCCGCTGTCTGATAGAATGTCTTCTGCATCCGCTGTCTGATAGAATGTCTCCGGCATCCGATGTCTGATAGAGTGTCTCCTGCATCCGCTGGCTGATAGATTGTCTCCTGCATCCGCAGTCTGATAGAGTGTCTCCTGCATCCGCTGTCTGATAGAATGTCTTCTGCATCCGCTGTCTGATAGAATGTCTCCTGCATCCGCTGTATGATAGAGAGATTCCTGATTCCGCTGGCTGATAGAGTGTCTCCTTCATCCGCTGGGCTGATAGAGAGACTTCTGCATCCGCTGGCTGATAGAATGTCTCCTGCATCCGCAGTGTGATATAGTGTCTCCTGCATCGGCTGTCTGATAGAGTGTATCCTGCATCCGCTAGGCTAATAGAGAGACTCCTGCATCCGCTGGCTGATAGAGTGTCTGTCTCCTGCATCCGCTGTCTGATAGAGGGACTCCTGTATCTGCTGTCTGATAGAGAGACTCCTGCATCCGCTGGCTGATAGAGTGTCTCCTGCATCTGCTGGCTGATAGAGTGTCTCCTGCATCCGCTCTCTGATAGAGAGATTCCTGCATCCGTTGGCTGATAGAGTGTCTCCTGCATCCTCTGTCTGATAGAGTGTCTCCTGTATCCGCTGGCTGATAGATTGTCTCCTGCATCCGCAGTGTGTTATAGTGTCTCCTGCATCGGCTGTCTGATAGAATGTCTCCTGCATCCGCTGTCTGATTGAATATCTCCTGCATCCGCTGTCTGATAGAGAGACTTCTGCATCCGCTGTCTGATGGAGTGTCTCCTACATCCGCTGTGTGATAGAGAGACTTCTGCATCCGCTGTCTGATAGAGTGTCTCCTGCATCCGCTGTATGATAAAGAGATTCCTGATTCCGCTGGCTGATAGAGTGTCTCCTGCATCCGCTGGGCTGATAGAGAGACTCCTGCATCCGCTGGCTGATAGAGTGTCTGTCTCCTGCATCCGCTGTCTGATAGAGGGACTCCTTTATCCGCTGTCTGATAGAGTGTCTCCTGCATCCGCTCTCTGATGGAGAGACTCCTGCATCCGCTGGCTGATTGAGTAACTCCTGCATCCGCTGTCTGATAGAGAGACTTCTGCATCTGTTGTCTGGTAGAGTGTCTGATAGAGTGAATGCAGGAGACACTCTATCAGACAGTGGATGCAGAAGTCTCTCTATCAGACAACGGATGCAGGAGACACTCTATAAGACAGCGGATGCAGGAGACACTCTATCAGACAGCGGATACAGAAGTATCTCTATCAGACAGCGGAGGCAGGAGTCTCTCTATCAGACAGCGGATGCAGAAGTCTCTCTATCAGACAGCGGATGCAGGAGTCTCTCTGTCAGACAGCGGATGCAGAAGTCTCTCTATCACCTAGCGGATGCAGAAGACACTCTATCAGACAGCGGCTGCATCTGATAGAGTGTCTCCTGCATCCGTTATCTGATTGAGAGACTCCTGCATCCACTATGTGATAGAGAGACTTCTGCATCCGCTTTCTGATAGAGTGTGTCCTGCATCCGCTGTGTGATAAGAGTGTTTCCTGCATCCGCTGTCTGATAGAGAGGTTTCTGCATCCGCTGTCTGATAGAGTGTCTCCTACATCCACTGTCTGATAAAGAGACTCCTGCATCCGCTGTCTGATAGAGAGACTCCTTCATCCGCTCTCTGAAAGAAAGACTTCTGCATCCTCTGTCTGATAGAGAGACTCCTGCATCCGCAGTCTGATCGAGTGTCTCCTGCATCGGCTGTCTGATAGAGAGACTTCTGCATCCACTGTCTAATAGATTGTCTCCTGCATCCGCTGTCTGATAGAGAGACTTCTGCATCTGCTGTCTGATAGAGTGTCTTCTGCCTCCGCTTTCTGATAGAGAGACTTCAGCATCCGCTGTTTTATAGAGTGTCTCCTGCATCTGCTGTCTAATAGAGAGACTCCTGCATCCGCTGTCTGATAGGGTGTCTCCTGCATCCGCTGTCTGATAGAGTGTCTCCTTCATCCGCTGTCTGATTGAGAGACTCCTGCATCCGCTGACTGATAGAGAGACTTCTGCATCCGCTGGCTGATAGAGTGTCTCCTGCATCCGCTCTCTGATAGAAAAACTCCTGCATCCGCTGGCTGATAAAGTGTCTCCTGCATCCGCTGTCTGATAGAGTGTCTCCTGCATCCGCTCTCTGATAGAGAGACTCCTGCATCCGTTGGCTGATAGAGTGTCTCCGGCATCCGATGTCTGATAGAGTGTCTCCTGCATCCGCTGGCTGATAGATTGTCTCCTGCATCCGCAGTCTGATAGAGTGTCTCCTGCATCCGCTGTCTGATAGAATGTCTTCTGCATCCGCTGTCTGATAGAATGTCTCCTGCATCCGCTGTATGATAGAGAGATTCCTGATTCCGCTGGCTGATAGAGTGTCTCCTTCATCCGCTGGGCTGATAGAGAGACTTCTGCATCCGCTGGCTGATAGAATGTCTCCTGCATCCGCAGTGTGATATAGTGTCTCCTGCATCGGCTGTCTGATAGAGTGTATCCTGCATCCGCTGTCTAATAAAGAGACTTCTGCATCAGCTGTCTGATAGAGTGCCTCCTGCATCTGCTGTCTGATTGAGATACTTCTGCATCCGCTGTCTGATAGAGTGTCTCTTGCATCCGCTGTCTGATAGAGAGACTCCTTCATCCGCTGTCTGATAGAGTGTCTCATGCATCCGCTGTCTGATAGAGCGACTTCTGCATCCGCTGTCTGATAGAGTGTCTCCTGCATCCGCTGTCTGATAGAGAGTCTCCTTCATCCGCTCTCTGAAAGGGAGACTTCTGCATCCGCTGTCTGATAGAGAGACTCCTGCATCCGCAGTCTGATAGAGTGTCTCCTGCATACGCTGTCTGATGGAGAGACTTCTGCATCCGCTGTCTGATAGAGTGTCTCCTGCATCCGCTGTCTGATGGAGAGACTTCTGCATCTGCTGTCTGATAGAGTGTCTCCTGCCTCCGTTTTCTGATAGAGAGACTTCAGCATCCGCTGTTTGATAGAGTGTCTCCTGCATCCACTGACTGATAGAGCGACTTCTGCATATGCTGTCTGATAGAGTGTCTCCTGCATCTGCTGTCTGATAGAGAGACTCCTGCATCCGCTGGCTGATAGAGTGTCTCCTGCATCCGCTGGCTGATAGAGTGTCTCCTGCATCCGCTCTTTGATAGAGAGACTCCTGCATCCGTTGGCTGATAGAGTGTCTCCTGCATCCGCTGTCTGATAGAGTGTCTCCTGCATCCGCTGGCTGATAGATTGTCTCCTGCATCCGCAGTCTGATAGAGTGTCTCCTGCATCCGCTGTCTGATAGAATGTCTCCTGCATCGGCTGTCTGATAGAGAGACTTCTGCATCCGCTGTCTGATGGAGTGTCTCCTACATCCGCTGTGTGATAGAGAGACTTCTGCATTAGCTGTCTGATAGAGTGTCTCCTGCATCCGCTGTATGATAAAGAGATTCCTGATTCCGCTGGCTGATAGAGTGTTTCCTGCATCCGCTGGGCTGATACAGAGACTACCGCATCCGATGGCTGATAGAGTGTCTCCTGCATCCGCAGTGTGATATAGTGTCTCCTGCATCCGCTGTCTGATAGAGGGACTCCTGTATCCGCTGTCTGATAGAGTGTCTCCTGCATCCGCTGTCTGATGGAGAGACTCCTGCATCCGCTGGCTGATTGAGTAACTCCTGCATCCGCTGTGTGATAGAGAGACTTCTGCATCTGTTGTCTTATAGAGTGTCTGATAGAGTGAATGTAGGAGACACTCTATCAGACAGTGGATGCAGAAGTCTCTCCATCAGACAACGGATGCAGGAGACACTCTATAAGACAGCGGATGCAGGAGACACTCTATCAGACAGCGGATACAGAAGTATCTATATCAGACAGCGGAGGCAGGAGTCTCTCTATCAGACAGCGGATGCAGAAGTCTCTCTATCTGACAGCGGATGCAGGAGTCTCTCTGTCAGACAGCGGATGCAGAAGTCTCTCTATCACCTAGCGGATGCAGAAGACACTCTATCAGACAGCGGCTGCATCTGATAGAGTGTCTCCTGCATCCGTTATCTGATTGAGAGACTTCTGCATCCACTGTGTGAAAGAGAGACTTCTGCATCCGCTTTCTGATAGAGTGAGTCCTGCATCCGCTGTGTGATAAGAGTGTTTCCTGCATCCGCTGTCTGATAGAGAGGTTTCTGCATCCGCTGTCTGATAGAGTGTCTCCTACATCCACTGTCTGATAAAGAGACTCCTGCATCCGCTGTCTGATAGAGAGACTCCTTCATCCGCTCTCTGAAAGAGAGACTTCTGCATCCTCTGTCTGAAAGAGAGACTCCTGCATACGCAGTCTGATCGAGTGTCTCCTGCATCGGCTGTCTGATAGAGAGACTTATGCATCCGCTGTCTAATAGAGTGTCTCCTGCATCCGCTGTCTGATAGAGAGACTTCTGCATCTGTTGTCTGATAGAGTGTCTTCTGCCTCCGCTTTCTGATAGAGAGACTTCAGCATCCGCTGTTTGATAGAGTGTCTCCTGCATCTGCTGTCTAATAGACTCCTGCATCCGCTGTCTGATAGGGTGTCTCCTGCATCCGCTGTCTGATAGAGTGTCTCCTTCATCCGCTGTCTGATTGAGAGACTCCTGCATCCGCTGACTGAGAGAGAGACTTCTGCATATGCTGTTTGATAGAGTGTCTCCTGCATCTGCTGTCTGATAGAGAGACTCCTGCATCCGTTTGCTGATAGAGTGTCTCCTGCATCCGCTGGCTGATAGAGTGTCTCCTGCATCCGCTCTCTGATAGAGAGACTCCTGCATCCGTTGGCTGATAGAGTGTCTCCTGCATTCTTTGTCTGATAGAGTGTCTCCTGCATCCGCTGGCTGATAGATTGTCTCCTGCATCCGCAGTCTGATAGAGTGTCTCCTGCATCCGCTGTCTGATAGAATGTCTGACTGATAGAGAGACTTCTGCATATGCTGTCTGATAGAGTGTCTCCTGCATCTGCTGTCTGATAGAGAGACTCCTGCATCCGCTGTCTGATAGAGTGTCTCCTGCATCCGCTATATGATAAAGAGATTCCTGATTCCGCTGGCTGATAGAGTGTCTCCTGCATCCGCTGGGCTGATACAGAGACTCCTGCATCCGATGGCTGATAGAGTGTCTCCTGCATCCGCAGTGTGATATAGTGTCTCCTGCATCCGCTGTCTGATAGAGGGACTCCTGTATCCGCTGTCTGATAGAGTGCCTCCTGCATCCGCTGTCTGATGGAGAGACTCCTGCATCCGCTGGCTGATTGAGTAACTCCTGCATCCGCTGTCTGATAGAGAGACTTCTGCATCTGTTGTCTGATAGAGTGTCTGATAGAGTGAATGCAGGAGACACTCTATCAGACAGTGGATGCAGAAGTCTCTCTATCAGACAACGGATGCAGGAGACACTCTATAAGACAGCGGATGCAGGAGACACTCTATCAGACAGCGGATACAGAAGTATCTCTATCAGACAGCGGAGGCAGGAGTTTCTCTATCAGACAGCGGATGCAGAAGTCTCTCTATCAGACAGCGGATGCAGGAGTCTCTCTGTCAGACAGCGGATGCAGAAATCTCTCTATCACCTAGCGGATGCAGAAAAAACTCTATCAGACAGCGGCTGCATCTGATAGAGTGTCTCCTGCATCCGTTATCTGATTGAGAGACTCCTGCATCCACTGTGTGATAGAGAGACTTCTGCATCCGCTTTCTGATAGAGTGTGTCCTGCATCCGCTGTGTGATAAGAGTGTTTCCTGCATCCGCTGTCTGATAGAGAGGTTTCTGCATCCGCTGTCTGATAGAGTGTCTCCTACATCCACTGTCTGATAAAGAGACTCCTGCATCCGCTGTCTGATAGAGAGACTCCTTCATCCGCTCTCTGAAAGAGAGACTTCTGCATCCTCTGTCTGATAGAGAGACTCCTGCATACGCAGTCTGATCGAGTGTCTCCTGCATCGGCTGTCTGATAGAGAGACTTCTGCATCCGCTGTCTAATAGAGTGTCTCCTGCATCCGCTGTCTGATAGAGAGACTTCTGCATCTGTTGTCTGATAGAGTGTCTTCTGCCTCCGCTTTCTGATAGAGAGACTTCAGCATCCGCTGTTTGATAGAGTGTCTCCTGCATCTGCTGTCTAATAGAGAGACTCCTGCATCCGTTGGCTGATAAAGTGTCTCCTGCATTCTTTGTCTGATAGAGTGTCTCCTGCATCCGCTGGCTGATAGATTGTCTCCTGCATCCGCAGTCTGATAGAGTGTCTCTTGCATCCGCTGTCTGATAGAATGTCTGACTGATAGAGAGACTTCTGCATATGCTGTCTGATAGAGTGTCTCCTGCATCTGCTGTCTGATAGAGGGACTCCTGCATCCGCTGGCTGATAGAGTGTCTCCTTCATCCGCTGTCTGATTGAGAGTCTCCTGCATCCGCTGTCTGATAAAGAGACTTCTGCATCCACTGTCTGATAGAGAGACTCCTGCCTCCGCTGTCTGATAGAGATACTTCTGTATCCGCTGTGTGATAGGGTGTCTCCTGCATCCGCTGTCTGATAGAGTGTCTCCTTCATCCGCTGTCTGATTGAGAGTCTCCTGCATCCGCTGACTGAGAGAGAGACTTCTGCATATGCTGTCTGATAGAGTGTCTCCTGCATCTGCTGTCTGATAGAGAGACTCCTGCATCCGCTGGCTGATAGAGTGTCTCCTGCATCCGCTGGCTGATAGAGTGTGTCCTGCATCCGCTCTCTGATAGAGAGACTCCTGCATCCGTTGGCTGATAAAGTGTCTCCTGCATTCTTTGTCTGATAGAGTGTCTCCTGCATCCGCTGGCTGATAGATTGTCTCCTGCATCCGCAGTCTGATAGAGTGTCTCTTGCATCCGCTGTCTGATAGAATGTCTTACTGATAGAGAGACTTCTGCATATGCTGTCTGATAGAGTGTCTCCTGCATCTGCTGTCTGATAGAGGGACTCCTGCATCCGCTGGCTGATAGAGTGTCTCCTGCATCCGCTTGCTGATAGAGTGTCTCCAGCATCCGCTCTCTGATAGAGAGACTCCTGCATCCGTTGGCTGATAGAGTGTCTCCTGCATCCGCTGTCTGATAGAGTGTCTCCTGCATCCGCTGTCTGATAGATTGTCTCCTGCATCCGCAGTCTGATAGAGTGTCTCCTGCATCCGCTGTCTGATAGAATGTCTCCTGCATCCGCTGTCTGATAGAATGTCTCCTGCATCCGCTGTCTGATAGAGAGACTTCTGCATCCGCTGTCTGATGGAGTGTCTCCTACATCCGCTGTGTGATAGAGAGACTTCTGCATCCGCTGTCTGATAGAGTGTCTCCTGGATCCGCTGTATGATAGAGAGATTCCTGATTCCGCTGGCTGATAGAGTGTCTCCTGCATCCGCTGGGCTGATAGAGAGACTCCTGCATCCGCTGGCTGATAGAATGTCTCCTGCGTCCGCAGTGTGATATAGTGTCTCCTGCATCGGCTGTCTGATAGAGTATCTCCTGCATCCGCTGTCTAATAGAGAGACTTCTGCATCAGCTGTCAGATAGAGTGCCTCCTGCATCCGCTGTCTGATTGAGATACTTCTGCATCCGCTGTCTGATAGAGTGTCTCATGCATCCGCTGTCTGATAGAGAGACTTCTGCTTCCGTTGTCTGATAGAGTGTCTCCTGCATCCGCTGTCTGATAGAGAGACTCCTTCATCCGCTCTCTGAAAGAGAGACTTCTGCATCCGCTGTCTGATAGAGAGACTCCTGCATCCGCTGTCTGATAGAGTGTCTCCTGCATACGCGGTCTGATAGAGAGACTTCTGCATCCGCTGTCTGATAGAGTGTCTCCTGCATCCGCTGTCTGATAGAGAGACTTCTGCATCTGCTGTCTGATAGAGTGTTTCCTGCCTCCGCTTTCTGATAGAGAGACTTCAGCATCCGCTGTTTGATAGAGTGTCTCCTGCATCCGCTAGCTAATAGAGAGACTTCTGCATCCGCTGTCTGATAGGGTGTCTCCTGCATCCGCTGTCTGATAGAGTGTCTCCTTCATCCGCTGTCTGATTGAGAGACTCCTGCATCCGCTGATTGATAGTGAGACTTCTGCATATGATGTCTGATAGAGTGTCTCCTGCATCTGCTGTCTGATAGAGAGACTCCTGCATCCGCTGGCTGATAGAGTGTCTCCTGCATCCGCTGGCTGATAGAGTGTCTCCTGCATCCGCTCTCTGATAGAGAGACTCCTACATCCGTTGGCTGATAGAGTTTCTCCTGCATCCGCTGTCTGATAGAGCGTCTCCTGCATCCGCTGGCTGATAGATTGTCTCCTGCATCCGCAGTCTGATAGAGTGTCTCCTGCATCCGCTGTCTGATAGAATGTCTCCTGCATCCGCTGTCTGATAGAATGTCTCCTGCATCAGCTGTCTGATAGAGAGACTTCTGCATCCGTTGTCTGATGGAGTGTCTCCTACATCCGCTGTGTGATAGAGAGACTTCTGCATCCGCTGTCTGATAGAGTGTCTCCTGCATCCGCTGTATGATAAAGAGATTCCTGATTCCGCTGGCTGATAGAGTGTCTCCTGCATCCGCTGGGCTGATAGAGAGACTCCTGCATCCGCTGGCTGATAGAGTGTCTCCTGCGTCCGCAGTGTGATATAGTGGATCCTGCATCCGCTGTCTGAAAGAGGGACTCCTGTATCCGCTGTCTGATAGAGTGTCTCCAACATCCGCTGTCTGATGGAGAGACTCCTGCATCCGCTGGCTGATTGACTAACTCCTGCATCCGATGTCTGATAGAGAGACTTCTGCATCTGTTGTCTGATAGAGTGTCTGATAGAGTGAATGCAGGAGACACTCTATCAGACAGTGGATGCAGAAGTCTCTCTATCAGACAACGGATGCAGGAGACACTCTATAAGACAGCAGATGCAGGAGACACTCTATCAGACAGCGGATACAGAAGTATCTCTATCAGACAGCGGAGGCAGGAGTCTCTCTATCAGACAGTGGATGCAGAAGTCTCTCTATCAGACAGCGGATGCAGGAGTCTCTCTGTCAGACAGCGGATGCAGAAGTCTCTCTATCACCTAGCGGATGCAGAAGACACTCTATCAGACAGCGGCTGCATCTGATAGAGTGTCTCCTGCATCCGTTATCTGATTGAGAGACTCCTGCATCCACTGTGTGATAGAGAGACTTCTGCATCCGCTTTCTGATAGAGTGTGTCCTGCATCCGCTGTGTGATAAGTGTTTCCTGCATCCGCTGTCTGATAGAGTGTCTCCTACAACCACTATCTGATAAAGAGATTCCTGCATCCGCTGTCTGATAGAGAGACTCTTTCATCCGCTCTCTGAAAGAGAGACTTCTGCATCCTCTGTCTGATAGGGAGACTCCTGCATCCGCAGTCTGATCGAGTGTCTCCTGCATCGGCTGTCTGATAGAGAGACTTCTGCATCCGCTGTCTAATAGAGTGTCTCCTGCATCCGCTGTCTGATAGAGAGTCTTCTGCATCTGCTGTCTGATAGAGTGTCTTCTGCCTCTGCTTTCTGATAGAGAGACTTCAGCATCTGGTGTTTGATAGAGTGTCTCCTGCATCTGCTGTCTAATAGAGAGACTCCTTCATCCGCTGTCTGATAGGGTGTCTCCTGCAGCCGCTGTCTGATAGAGTGTCTCCTTCATCCGCTGTCTGATTGAGAGACTCCTGCATCCGCTGACTAATAGAGAGACTTCTGCATATGCTGTCTGATAGAGTGTCTCCTGCATCTGCTGTCTGATTGAGAGACTCCTGCATCCGCTGGCTGATAGAGTGTCTCCTGCATCCGCTGGCTGATAGAGTGTCTCCTGCATCCGCTCTCTGATAGAGAGACTCCTGCATCCGTTGGCTGATAGAGTGTCTCCTGCATCCGCTGTCTGATAGAGTGTCTCCTGCATCCGCTGGCTGATAGATTGTCTTCTGCATCCGCAGTCTGATAGAGTGTCTCCTGCATCCACTGTCTGATAGAATGTCTCCTGCATCCGCTGTCTCATAGAATGTCTACTGCATCCGCTGTCTGATAGAGAGACTTCTGCATCCGCTGTCTGATGGAGTGTCTCCTACATCCGCTGTGTGATAGAGAGACTTCTGCATCCGCTGTCTGATAGAGTGTCTCCTGGATCCGCTGTATGATAGAGAGATTCCTGATTCCGCTGGCTGATAGAGTGTCTCCTGCATCCGCTGGGCTGATAGAGAGACTCCTGCATCCGCTGGCTGATAGATTGTCTCTTGCATCCGCAGTGTGATATAGTGTCTCCTGCATCCGCTGTCTGATAGAGGGACGCCTGTATCCGCTGTCTGATAGAGTGTCACCTGCATCCGCTGTCTGATGGAGAGACTCCTGCATCCGCTGGCTGATTGAGTTACTCCTGCATCCGCTGTCTGATAGAGAGACTTCTGCATCTGTTGTCTGATAGAGTGTCTGATAGAGTGAATGCAGGAGACACTCTATCAGACAGTGGATGAAGAAGTCTCTCTATCAGACAACGGATGCAGGAGACACTCTATAAGACAGCGGATGCAGGAGACACTCTATCAGACAGCGGATACAGAAGTATCTCTATCAGACAGCGGAGGCAGGAGTCTCTCTATCAGACAGCGGATGCAGAAGTCTCTCTATCAGACAGCGGATGCTGGAGTCTCTCTGTCAGACAGCGGATGCAGAGGTCTCTCTATCTCCTAGCGGATG